>PVHY01005066.1:0-86597 GCA_004024945.1 Uropsilus gracilis
AAAAAAAGAAATAATAGACAAAACATGTCCATATTTTTGAGAATGTGAGAATGGGGAATTCTAGCTAAAATTAGTTTTTGAAAGTTTGAAATAATGGAGTTAATTATGTTTGCAAAGTGAGAATAATCTGAGCACATAATAGATTCAATATCAATAAAAGGAAACACAACCTTGCTGATTTGGAGTATAGAATATAAGGTATTTCAAATCTACTGAGTGACTATTATATGGAAAGTCATTATATGCTCACATCTCTATCCCCCGGATGGAGTGTTATGAGAGAAAAAAAGTTGAGAAATTTTAAATTTCATTAAGTTGAAAAAAAAAAAAAACCCAGCATGTATTTGAAGTCCTTGGTCTTCAAAACCAAGGCATTTCCAGGATGACTTTCATGATTTTGTGGTGGCACTTGGGTACAGTGTCTCCCTGGCATCATTCTCCATAAGATGGCATGCCAACAGTTGGTGACTGCCTGGGGAGGTGGTTTCCAGAGCTTGGAGTCATATGAGGGCAGAAGGAGGTACCAAGTGTGAAGTGACTCTAATGGACAGAAGATCCTACCCAGGAAGAAGAAGCTTGTAGATGAAGCATCAACACATCTGCAGAGACCTCAGGAGCTATGATTAGAGAGCTGTCACAAATTTTTGAATACTCTCCCCAAAGTCCTTATATTGGGGTCTGTTTTCCATAAGGACACATTTTCTAAGTAATCTGAGAAAAAAGGAAAACCACTTAAAGCCAACCATTATGCTAGACAAGGAGGTTTATAAGACCTTTTGTGATAGAGCTTCCTGCTTTACTAAGAACTCTTGGTGAGTAATTGAAAATATTTTTTTTCTTTTTTACAAAAATACCTTTTCAGCAGAAAAATGCTCAGGAGATGAAATTAGGTAAGAAAATATGACAATGAAGATGGTGGGGAAACAGTGTTCAAAAAAATTCCTAAAGTCTAGTCTGCATCCTTTTCCTATATTGGAATGTCATTATCAGTATTTTGCTTGAAAAAAGTTACTTTGTGCTTTTGTTAAAGGTGCTTAGTCATATTTTGTTGCTGTATTATGATTTGACCTGAAAATATCAATGGGTATGGTCTCAATTATGATTTTTATTCTCTGAATGCTACATTGAAAACAGCCAAAGCAAATGCAAGTTCAGGAAGTACAGCTTAGCGGGTGAGAGATCAGATTTTGGAATCAGAGATTTGCATTGTGTGGCTCCTGGCTCCATCCCTTACTAGCAGTATAACCACTAGCAAGTTAGATACATTTTTCCCAACTCAATTAACACACTTGTTAAAAAAAAAAAAAAGGAGGATGATATACAGATGGTGATGGACAGGGTAAAGTGATAAGATAAATGTGCAAAGCCAGGAACACACAGGTGACAATGACATCACCATTCACCTTAATCAAAATAGGATTATTTTGAATGCACTCCACACTCCTCTATTTTCCTTTTTTTGGCACCATCTTCCCCTCAAACTAATATTTGCTTTATGGTATGAAATAGCATCTTGAACAGTTGTTAAGAATTTGTAATGAATGACATTGAGACAGGTTATAGGTAAAGAAATGTTAAAATGTGGACATAAAAATCTCATTTAAGAAAATATGGACAAAGTATACACACATAGGCAAATGTGTGTCTAAAAATGAGACACTTTTTTCACAAATCAAAAAATAAATGAAAACCTGCAAAATCTATCTAATAATTTTCTCCTTTATGCCTTTTATAATATTCTCCAGCCCTATTCCACCCATACTCTCTACCCTCTTTTCTTTCATTTCTTTTTTTCTTTCTCCAAAGTTAACCTTGTCTTCCAGCTTGAAAGAAAGTGATGTTCATGAGTTATATTCAAAGCAGAGTCAGTCAACAGCATTCTTGACAAATAAATTCGGATGTACTCTTTCCCCAGAATGATAAACTTATCACCTCTCCAGTTCATGGTTAGAAGCTGCAGTCGTAATTCTGTTGGATGCCAAAAGTGAAATGAATGTAACAGTGCCATGCCAGCTCTGAGCTGTGGCTGTAATGAGATTTGAATGGGAAGTCCCGGACACAATAAATCTGCGCCATATGTGACCATTTCCTGTGTCAGTTCCTTTCTCATAACCAGTGGAGACTTTTTTCTCCCTCTCGTGACCCCACACCATGACTCTGAAATCTTTCATGGCTGCTTATGGGCCTCAGGCTTTTTACAGCAGTTGTATAAATAAATGAATTTGACAGCAAACATCATAACAGTTAGCAGTAATGTGTGTTCGCCACAAGTGCCTGTACTGCTCACTAGAGAAATGGCAGAGGAAACAGCTTGTTTTGTTACCTAAACAAAAGTAGTATGGTTTGACAAGTGGTGAAAGAATTAGTCAAATAAACTTGAAATCCTGTAGGACTATTTTTGCCAACTCTCCCTGCCAGTGAAATGTTCCCAGTTCTTGGTGCCCATGACTCACAGAAGATAAATTTCCCTCCCTTTATTCTGGGATAAAGATCTGAACACAAACCCTTTGACTGATATTTTATCATAACCTTTGCAGAGCATGATTATCCTGTATGGAAACTCGGGTGCAGCACAGTTTCTATGGGAACCTGTGTTGGATAAATCACACAGGACAGTCCAGACTAGAAGGGGCAATAAAGACCCATGGTGGCAATAAAGACCCATGTCACAGATTACCTGTTGAAAGTAAATTGAAAGCTATCAGTGCTTCCTTTTCTTTAACATTTTCTTTATTCAGGAAAAAAATCCCCAAACCAGGTAGTTGCCAATCGCAAGTCTTTCCCCTATTATCACGGTAAAATAAAGTTGTTCATAGCCTTTGAATTTGGGGTCAATTTAGAGAAGCACCAAAAAGGCATAGATTTTGAATTGATTACCTCTAAGTCCTTAAATTGTTCTGTCCCTTCACTGGTATCTCAATACCCATACTAGTGATCCAGCTGGGAAAGCTGTTAGAGCACCATAGTCATTGTTACAATTGCAGTTATTTACATGAATGAGTCAATTGGTGAATTTTTTGTGTGATCTTAGTCAAGTAATTTGGCTGTGCCTCAGTTTACACTTTGCAAAGTGAGAAGTGAAATGGTTTGGTATCAAACTCATAAAGTGACTGTAACAAATAATTGTATTTTAAAAGACTCGGTGCCCAGGACATAATCAGTGTTGTTTTTAATATGATGGATGATGAGGAGGAACTTGGACACCAGTCTCATCAGAAACACTAGAATTCATTTCTATTATATATATATCTCATCAATCCATCAGTTAAAGGAACTTAGTCCAGGAATATGTTTGTTTCTTTTTTCTTTTACAATTTAAATTAAAGAAAAAAATTTAATTATTAAAGTAATTTCACTAAAGAGTTTTGCATGTGTGACAATATACAAGAAAAATCCTTAAATTTTAGCAGGCATTGGTTTTAATAAATATAAACAGATATTTAAATTATGCTGCAACTTATAAATTATGCTGCTACCTATAAATTATGATGATACCTATACAATAGTCTCCTACAGTCTCTATGTAAATCTATTTGAATTGCATTTCTCTGTATCTCCTCAAATTAAAAAATATTAATGAATTGAAGTATGGAAAAGCAGATGAACTATATAAATTTTAGACTTAGAGCAGTGCCAATGAACACTTAAAGAGTAGTGTCAACTGAAAGTAGTGACTTACTAGATTATAAAACAGTGATGAACCAGAAGTAAGTAAAATGGAACTAGTTATAAGTTGAGGAGAAGAGTTGTTAGAAAACCAAGTACTTGAAATGTTACCATCCCAAGGTAAAACATTTTTTAATGTAGAATTTTAATTTTCTTTAATGTTTATCTTTTTTCCCTCTTGAGTTTTTTTGAGGCAAAATTGATTAATAACATTATGCATGATTTAGAAATACTGGACCATACCTTCCAGGTACATGTTACTACATTAACCCCACCACCAAGCCACCCAAGGTCCTCCACCATTGACCTTTGTGATTTATGGTAAAATAAACTGACAATGCCTCTTGTTATCATTCCCTGGATAGAAACTGTGCTGCTAAAGCTAGGAACTTCTCAGAACTTGGTCTGTGAGAAACTTACTTTCTCCACAAGTAGCTTCACTGCAGAGGGATGTCATCTGACAAAATATCTCTCTTGCTACTTTCAAATCCTTTCCCAAAACCTGCTTTTAGGCTACACTTCTTAACTCATCCCAAAGGTGAAGATGAAATGCTCTGAATAACTCTAGTTTTTCAGTTATTCAGGCATGCTCATCAAAGCTAAATAAACAGAGGACTGAATATTGTCCTCTCTCATTGACTGATCATGCCTACTGCCTCCTCCACAGCAGTGAATAGTCACCTTGGAAAGTTTGTTTTACTAGAGGGAAAGCGTTTTCTTTAGAGAACTCCGAGGGTAGTGAAGCTCTTAAGGACTAGTAGATTTAATTAAATATTGTGGAGTTATGAAAATACCCACTTAGATCTTTTTTCATTACCTCGTGGGTATGTTTGGAAATATATCTAAGATTAGGCTTTCCTCAAGAAGTAAGAGATTTATACTTGTCCATCTTCTTGAGGTTGGGTGAAGTCATTGGTCATTAGCAGAGAGGTAATGAGTATCCCTTTGAAATTATACAATTTAATTGCAAGAGCTGGCAAACTAAGTCATGGGTCAAATTTAATCCATGGGCTGTTGTTGCAAACACGTTTTATTGGAACACAGTCCATTCTCATTTATTTATGCACTGTTTCTCACTGCTTTTCTACTATAATAGCAGATAACTAAGAGACAGTGTAGACTACAAAGCTGACAATATTTGCTATCTGATACTTGACAGAAAAGAGTTCTACATTTGTTCCAAGAATTTGAAGTCTCTGAGGCAGTGAGCAGTAAGTACAAGGAGACTGACCTCTCAGGTTGTTCCCTGCCAATAGGTGATAGACAAAAACTGAAACAAGAAATAACACCTTTGATGGTCTAAGTTATAATTTGCAAACTTTTATGGGAACGTAACCTAGTCTATTTTGATGCATATGGTATCTATGTTATTTTCAGATATATCTATATATCTTTTTCTCTTAACATTAATAATGTATTCTGCTTTCTGAGAGAGAGCAGCACAGAATGACTTTTTGTTTGTTTGTTTTATCATCAGGAGTCCTAGCATAAAGCCTTCACATTCAACATTTGAACTGGAACATTTTTCCCCATTTTAAAATATAAATTTTCTTTACATAGCTTATCCTGATATTGTTTCATCTAACACCTGAGTATCAATCTCGTTTCTTAAATATATTTAAGAACTAGTCCCATATATCTTTATATATCTTTGCCATTTCTGATACAAAAATGAAATTTCCTCAATATCCTGCATAGAGAATCCTGTAATATTTAAGTGAAAATATTTCTGTAAGTCCATAAGAATGTTCAACTCTTTAAGAATGAGTTCCCAAATGAGGTTTTGTAAATTTTAATATTGGCGAAAAAAACTGACTCTATTTGCTCATTTTTTACTTTCGAGTAAAAAGGAAAATTCCATAATTTAGATGGTCCAGTTGATAGAATCACCTGCTTTTTGGAAGGAAGTCATAATGGAAACCACACTCAGTGTATCATGTTCCTGACATCAGCCAGTGAAATGAGAGTTAAGGAGAATTGTGCATTGGTAGATAGAGACACTAGCTTGAAGATAGCAGTTCCAATTTACTTTCTTCCTACTGTGGTGATCTTTGACAGGAGAAAGGCTGCCATGCAGATCATAGTTTTATCATGCAAACAAAGCAATATACATGGATAATTATCTACAGAGAAATCACATAAAGGTCCATTACACTAATATCTGGAAAGATGGCAAGGGAGAGTGGGTTGAAAGAGGAGGAAGCCATTCAGGCAATGTGCTCACTGAGGGAGCAAAAGGGGAAAATGGTCAGGTTAAGCAGATATTATATAAAATGTCCAACTGGTTGAACAATTCACTTGTTAGGATTGTTACAATTATGATACTATAACAAGTCTCCCAGGAAATTATTTTCAAGATATTCTTTAAGTTTACTGGTTTCCCCTTAGAAACTGGTACAACACAATTCAGCAAGTTTAAGGTCTTAGAAGGCTATTTTGGAATTCAATTTTGAGCAACACATTATAGCTAGATTACTGAGATACAACAAACAGAATCACTTGTCCATAGCAGAGACTTTATACAAATTGGGAAGCATGGACTGGAGCCATAGAAAAGATACTGAAAAAATAAATCAATAGTTGCTAAAAACTGCAGATTATGTATAGACTCAAGAAGAAAAGAAATAACTGACCAAACACAATCTACTCAAATATATATGATTTTAAAATTATAAGTATGTGTACTATGATTTGAATACTAGAGATTCTTTAAGATGATATCTTCAGATTGGATGAAGTCTGGTACAGAATCAGGGAATCAACAGTCATCCTAAGAGTTAGTTTGTGACCTCATATTTTTGTAAATGTTGGGAGCATGGAATAAAATAGGGAGGGAAATCAAGAAGTCAATCTGATTCTTTGTATCTTAATTGTAGAGTTTTGACATGTTAATCACTGATCTAATATTTTTGACCATTTGCTATTTTTGACCATTTGCTATTATTTTTTGACCATTTGCTATTATTGCTATTATCCTATTAGTGAACTACACTTTGGTAATGTGAAATTAAAAACTAAAATCAGGGTCCCATACACACACCAATGGGAAGAAACATCAACATTTCTTGAGTGTGTGCTATGTACCAGGTGTTAGGAGAGTAAATTTCAATAGGTCTAATTTTATTTAACTATCATGCAAATTTAGAGATAGAGATATGCCTTATTATTATTATTAATTACATACATATATATTTACATCATTGCATACCCTGAGATCTCCTACCACCATGATATCCATCAAACATCATTCTTATGTCTTGTGCTCAGTCCCTGATTTCCTCCTCTTTTCCTCCCCCAACCTTTCTGTATGCTTCAGTTCTACTGTCAGTTTATTAGTTTGAACTTTTTCTTGTCCTTTCACTTTTACTATATCCACTTATTAGTGAGCCTATCCAGTATTTCTTTTTCTTTCTCACTTAGATCTGCTAGTGTGATTTCTTCTGGATTCATCATTGTTGCCACAAATGATGTAGTCTGTCTTTTTTGATGACTGAATAATAATCCATCAAATATACCACAACTTTTTGAGGAATGTTTTTATTGCCTTCATTTTCCAAATAAAGAAACTTGACCTCAAGTTGTACATGGAACACTCCAAGCCAGACTTTATAGGCAGCCTAGATTCATGGATCACTTCCACAAGAACAGCTGTGATGATGCCACCAAATCTTCTACTTTCAGGTATAAGTGAAAAAAATTCTTCCTGTTAAACAACTGAAATTGGGGAGCAGGGTTATATTTTCAGTTGGAGCCACTCTGTCTAATAACATCAATGTTTCACAAAACAAAATTAAAAAATAAACTTAAAACATGACTAAGCAAAAAAGGGGAAAAGTATAAGTAAGATTAAGTTCTATATTAGTTTAGAATCAATATGAAGAGGAAAGGTCTAAAACTCTGACTGTCTGACCTACCTTACATTCACTGATTAAGAGGACTCCAAAGTTATCTATGGCTCGTTATTGCTCTCATTATGTGTTTCTAGAAGTTTAATGATAACTGGCAATAGATAAGTTCTGCCCTTCCAGGTCAACATCACTGGGGTGGGGGGGACCAACTCATAGATAGCTAGGGGTTCAGAAGCTCATTTAAGGCCAGCATACTGCACACCAAGACTACATTTCAGAAGCTATATGCAGCTGACTTGAACTCAGAAAAAATGTTTGACAAAAGGGCAAGAGCATATTTGCAATTTCTGAGAGACAGTTTCTGTGCTCTCCATTGGACCTATTCTGTGTCAAAGGCCAATTTCCATCCATCATGATATAATATTTTGGTTATATGACTATCATGCTTAGAGAAATTCACATACTGTGTCAAGCAAAATTACACTGTATCCACCATTGGTGGGCTTATCATTCCACTAACTCCGAAATTCTTTTTGTTTGCATTCAAGATTGATTTCCCCTGAAATACAGGATTTTCCAGATAAAACTAGCCACTGGTTTTTCAAGAGAGGTTTTCTAGGTTAATAGGAGCTACCTCCTGGGAAAATAGTATATCCCACAATGCATTTGGCCAATTCTTTGGTGCCACTCAAATTGTTAGGGGTAAGAGTGGGAGAATTCCTTCCTATCCTCTGAGATGATCATTTTATGCCCTAAAGCTTCAATCTCATTCTTATCTTAGGGCATAATTACAACATTATTATTGGTCATAAAATTAACCAGATTTTCCTCTCTTTTCTTTTCCTCTTCAGTATTTGACTCCCTGACCTTCCTCAACAGAAAAGTCTATGGACTGATTATACGCTAAGTATAAAAGTATTTCCTTTTGTTTATTTTAAATTTTCTCACTGTTAATTTCATTGAGCGTGTACTTGTTCTTATATTATGGAATGGGATGAAGAAAAAATAAAAGAACAATTTCTCTTCTATGAAATGTGAAAATGTTTACTCCTGTCTCCCACTGTTTCTAAGACTACTCATTTTTGTTATCTCACCATCCAGAGTTTCTGCTTTGCATTTACATCAAATTATGGTTTGTTTAATAACCCCAAATCCTTTGCCAGTTGCTTCCTCTTTTACTTTGTGTAAAACTCAGCTTACTGTTTTTCAGATAGTTTCTTGATTCTATTAACTCCAAAATGAACAAAGACTTTTGTCACAATGAGGAATGCTTACCCATGTCAGAGTCTGCTAAAGTATTGTCTAGGAAGGGTTATGAGGTGATGGAAGGAATCAGCAGGGAAAGTGTTGTGGCACATTTGCAGTCTTCTGTCAGGTGGGGTGGTGTGCATTGTAGCACCACAACAAAACTTACCATCAGAACAAACTCTATCATACCTGCTATGCAGACACCATGTTCGTCAGCACTATACATATTCACATAATCAGAATGCCATCTATAGTTCATTGTCCAGAATTTTACCAAAATTCATTTCAACAATTCATATCTGATACTTTTCAAGATTATATAGCGATTTATCCAATAGTATATGTTGGTTACTGGCTAACAAAATTCACTCCATAATTTACTCTGAAATTGAAAATCATTATTGCAGCTGATAAGCATCATGATATAATCTATTCTAAAATTGAACGTGTTGACCCAGATAAATGTCAATGCCCTGGATGTTTGGCTGAAATACCCAAATCTTACCCAGCCTATATTTAGAAAGAAACAGGAGATTCAAAGTGAAAATCTTTTGAACCTTTATTTCATCTTCCCTTTATAGAGAATGAATGCCCTTGTACTTCATATGTTAAGATTAAACTTGATGACTTTTAAACCACATCAAAAAACTGGAACTCTTTGCAAAGAACCAGGGTATTTTACCTCTAATGTTCTACTACTTCTGTCACTTTGCTCATATCACTTTGACCTCCTTGTTGATCTTTAATCACCACATATACCCACTCCTTTCCACTCCCATCCTCATCTGTTATAGCAGATTTCTTTACTCTTCTTACTCATTCTTCTTACTCTTCTTTTACTCATGTGGTGGCTCATTTTTATACCTTTCTCTGCTTTGTTCATGTTTCCTTTTCAACAAGGTTCACCTTGACCAACTTGTGCACAAGAGCACTCTTATTGCCTCTTATAATTCTGTATTCACTGAACCATAGTTCATGTATTTACTTAGTATCTTTTCCATTTAGAAGATAATGAGGGCAGAGATCTTTGTTTAATTTTTATAGTTATATACCCTAATTAACAAGAAAAGTACAAGAAACACAATGGACACTCATAAATACATGTTATATTGAGTAAATTTCCATCCATTTCTATCAATTATCAACTGTAGATTTTTTTCATATTCAGACAAAATGTCCATGTGTTGCTTATTTATTGCTATATTTATTTTTCATGTGGAATGTGCATATTTGAATTATAAAAGGAAAGTTTTCTAAGAATGGTTCCCTTGAAGACTGGATATCAAGGTTACCATATGTTTCTTAGGTATCAGATATAAATTTATATTTTCTTAGATAATTCATGTTCATTAAAATGTTGATATAATATTCTTGCCTTCTTGCAGTCTTAATACATGAAGACATGTTATCTCATTTTAAAAAGTATATAAAAGGAGGGAATCAAACAATTAATAAAACATAAAGCAAGATCACTAAGTATGGAATTCATCATATTACCCGATCTTAACAAGATTTCAACAAGAATTGGAAGGTAAAATGACAAAAAGAAAACTTTGCATATATTTGGTACTTTTTCACTATCTAAATAATTCTTGTTCTTGCTATCATATATTAATAGATCCTTCTATGTAAGAGATATAGTGTGTATTATATATAGATATTAAGAACACATGAAAAATAATGTTTTTATTTGTGTTTTGCAGATGATGAAGCTGATCAGAAAGTTGACATATATATGGGTACCCATAACAATTGGTAGAGTCAGCATCTGAAACCATATTGGAGATATCATTCATGTAGTTTGCCACCATTTTATCTGCCATCATTTGCCATTCACAATAAATATGAAAAACTGTATTACCACTTGCTTGATGAAAGAATTGTGTTTGAGGTAATTTACTATTTACCCAAAGATAGAATCAGTTGATCAAAAATATATTATTTTCCAGATATCTTAGTCCAGTATTCTTATCATAATATGATGCTCTTGAAAACTATTGTTTCCCATACTATACGTGATTTGGGAATGTGTATCAGTCAAAGATTCACTGTACTCTCCAAAGTGTCCCTGAAATTATCGAACCATATTGATTAATATTTCAAACATTTTAAGCATATATGAACATAGAGTATAACTAAACTATCAGAATGAGTCTGATAAAGAGTATTACCTTGAAGTCTATCCACTTGAAAAAAACAAAAAATGCCACTAATTAGTTAATTATTCAAGGGCTGGTGTAGGCAATGTGACCTTTTATATCACATGTCACCTCGCTTACATTGTCTCTCTGATACACATATTATTAATAAAATTAAACTTCCAGAATTTGACATCATGAATATATTTGATGAATCATTCAGAAAGAGCTTGGCTTGTTAATAGCCAAGTACAATCTAGTGACATTTTATAATTCATAAGCAAATCAACACTTGAATGTTCCAAGTATAAAATTTTAGTTTATTAAATACAACACCATACTGGGAACAAGAAGACTTGGTTATGTAAGTATTTCTGCTAAAATTCACTATTCTTAAGCAAGTTGCTTTAATTCTAATCTTCAATGTTTAGTTTAGGTCTCTCAGTCCTCCCCTGGCTTCCATCCCTTTCTCACCTAGTGAATACTGCCCACCTCTCCTCTTCTTTGACCTCATCAGCACTCTCAATCCTCCCAATCTCTATCCTTTATTCCTCCCCCATCACATATAAAATCCTCATCCTTGACAAAGCTATACATCTATTTCATCACTTTTGCTTCTGAGAAGTTTAAGAATACAAGTCACATAATTAAGAAAAACACATAACTGAGATCTTTGCCATTTTGGTGTAACCATAAACACTTTGCTCACCCAAGCCTTCAACATGGCTCAACTCTGACAACACACAATACTACAACTTTATAGAAAGTGGTTCCTACAGAATAACTCCTTAACATTTAGCACTGATAATATTCCTGGGACTGTATAGAGTGATTTTGCAAGGACTATATCAAGCCTAAAATCACTCTAAATTTATAAGTCCATTCTGGTTTTATCTCTGTCTAAAGATGTTGAGACAGACCAAAGAGAAGTACAGAAATTTGCTGAACAAATAGGTGGTGGAGTCAGGAATTCAATCCCACTCATCTGGTTGCAGATTTGTTCAATGTGATACTGACTCCAGTAGAGAAACATGTGGCTTCATTTAAGGCATGGGATTCCAGTGGTATAACCATTACCTCCTTTACTCATTGAAAATCAAAACGGCAACAATCACAGCAGACTATGTCTATTGAGTGCTTACAATGTGATAGCCACTGTTTTAATTTTTTTATAAATAAGCATTAACTCATTCCAAATCCTAAACCATTGATCTCCATACTACTTACTCTACTCTACATAAGCACTTGTTGGCTCTTAAAGTAGCATTAAGTTCTGGGTCCTGTTCATCCCTTCCCTACAAGCACTGCCACACACAACCTACTTTTTGCTGATAATTCTTTTTTTTAACTTTTTTCCTTGTACACCTTTGCTAGTTGATAATAATATTTGCATTTTTTTAATCCTCCACAAGTCATATATATTTGGTCCCATTGTAGATAATCTAATAAAACTAATCCCTTTTTTCACAAGCAAGACACTCCCACTAACATTCAACAAAGAACAACTTGATATCATTGATACATTTTGTATCTAGTCTTCTATGTGGGGTGATCATGTCATTTGCTATTTCAACCAAGATTCTTTTGAGAGTAAGTGTATTGCAAAGTTGACAAGACAGTAAGTGTAAACTTGAGTTGCCCTGAGCAAACTGGAGGGTATGATCACATCACTTCTGAACTACAGAAGGTAATGTGACTGCACAGTCCCAATGTGGATTGAAGAAATTCTGGACTAACAGCTTCCCTACTTGCAGTGACATCATGGCTTCTTCCCATAGCACTAAGTGCAGAAGAATTGAAATTATTCTGGGAACTTTGAATACCAGCAAGCAAAAAGAAAACAATCTTGGCAAAATTTTAAAACAGAAAATGAAGAATAAAAGGATAAGCTTTAAGGTTCTAAGCCTATTATAACCAATGGCAAGTAGACAGAGCTGAATAAAAATGGACTTAGAAGTATTTAGTAATATTGCTTTAAATCATCAGGGTTTAAAGAACAGAGACCATACTTCTTAAAGCCTTTTAAATCAAATCCTCAGTTTAATCTCTTTGAAAACACTCATTTCTTGTAAAGTAAACATCATCTAATGAACAAAGGATTTTCACAAAACCCTTTCATATCTTGCTATTTTCAAGTATAAATTAAAGCTTTTAACTTGTCTTTATAATTCAACCTCCACCTCAACCCTATAACCTTTCCTTATCACATTTAATACTGCTAATTTTGAAATATAAAGAAAGGTTAGTTTGGAAAAAAAATAGAATGAAAAAATAAAATAAAGTCTGAATATATATCAAATTCATAGTAGTCAAGTCTTAGCTTTTATCTAATTGATCTATTTTTAAGATTCATTTCAAAGGTTCTTCTGTTGGAATTATATTTGCTTGATTCTCAGAAACTGACATTTGAAAACATTTTCCCTTACAGGTTGTGAAATTGATGATTGATATTTATTTAATATCACTGGTTAGTAATATAGGTATATGTGAATATCTCTGGAAGGTACATTAACTATAGGCTTTTTTTTTTTAGATTTTGTAGATATATCACAAGTATTTAACAGTAATTTCTAGAATGGAAACTTTATTCCCTGCTATTTACTACATCTTCATAAGGAATTTATTTTCAAGATCTAGAAATGAGAGAGAGAGAAAGCAATACAGAGAGACATCCCAAGTCCTTCAAGTTTAGAAATTAAGCTAAAAGAAGATTAGCAAACAGTAAACTTAGAGGTGAAACAGAATCATAGCCCTATTGAATTGACAATAAGAGCAAGGGAACCCAACAGCTAAGATGTACTCCAGAAACTTAGTGTATCTTTGATAGTGGGGGACAAGGAAAACTTGATGACTGGTTTTTGTCCAGCCTAATCCAGACTTTTGGTGATCATGATGTAGTTTACAGATGTAGAATTACAATGCTATAAAACTGAAACTTATGTGATGCTAAAAACCAACAGTACCTCAATTAAAACCTATTTTTAAAAACTGATAACTGATTCATGAAAATGATAGGAAAGAAGAAAAGGTTTAGTCTTACAGATTGAAAAAAGATATCAGTAGCCCTCTTAATAAGTTGCATTGCCTGTGTGTCTGCTCAAACATGCTGTGAAATAATTGTAATGCTTATCATGAAATTTGTGTTAGGTTAGCATTGCTCTGTAATCGTCTTGATTATGATAATAATCTCCCTTTAAGCCCTAACTACGATTTGAGAAGCCCCTTTTGAAAATCCCATCAATATATATTCTGAATTTATCATGTTTAAAACAGTATTGTGGATAATAAAACATAATCTCTTCATAAAGTGACAATTTCTCAATGTTGACATAGTGGACTGGATAATTCTGTTTTAAGAGTTGTCTTGTGCATTGCAGGATGTTTAGCAGTATTGCTGGCCTCTATGAATTAAGTAGCAACAAGTACATCCCAAAGGCCTGGTTTTGATATTCTGAAATGCCTTCAGAAATTGTCAAATGTGGTATATTAACCAGACAGTTGAAAAGCCATTGCTACAGGAGTCTCCACATACACTGTTCTTAGGTTACTTGCTGGTTATGTGGCAAAACTGCCTTTTTAATCAACTAAAAATTCTACTAACAAACAACAAGAAATATTCTATTTTATATGAGGTTGACATTCCAAATCCAATAAGAGTATTGGTCTGTTATCTGGTATTCCTGTTTTTAAATATTCAGTAAGAAGTTATAAACACTAAGTAAGCTGCTGATAGTACTAAAACAATGTTATACATTGAATATTTATGACGAAAATAGGGAAATAGAGAAGATTGCAATGTACTAGTCAATTAAATTGTACTATTCTTAAGGAATCAATCGGATATTCTTTTTTAAAAGATACAAAGTAACTTATCAGAACTATAAATAGTTCAACTATCAGTAATTTGGAAGTAATTATATTGAGAACAAATCACATTCATCAATAAACAGGCACATTATAAATACAGAGAAAGAAGTTGTATTTTCTTGTGAAATAAGAGGACTTTCAGAAGCAGAAATCCAAATAGATTAGAATGAATTGTTACCTAGTCCTTCTTGCAAACGTATACTAAAGTAGAAAACCAAACCATTGAGAATGAGATCAACTTTATCACAATTTATCCTTTTCATTTAGTCTCTAACCAGTATTGTCAAAATATCAAAACAATACCAGATTTAAATATAAAAGAACTTAGTTGCACCACCTTCTTTACCTTCACCCAGATTTCTCATTTATGTCCCAACAATGGGAATCAATACTATGTGAAATGATGGTCAGTACTTTATAAGGAAGATTTAAATGTCCCTCAAAAACATCAGATAATTACCTAAGCCAGAAGCAAGATGTTAGAGTAGGCAGACTAATGATCTGATGTCGGATGCTAATTCCCATGGTTCCCAAGAAGCACAAAGCATCAATCATTTAATAAATATGTTGTTTCCTTTGGACTCCAGACTGGTGGAAAGAAGTCTCAATGATGATAACCTAGGCCAGAGTTTCCCAGTAGATCCGTGTATACATCCTCAAAGGAAGGTTAGTTCTACATAGCGCATATTTAGTCTTTCTTTCAACTGCAGTTATATTAGTGCCAGAATAGGCAACAGAAAGGGAGTTGCACAACTGGACTTGTTTGCAAACAAGGCACCACCAGTCTTATGAATAAACAATTTTCTTTTTTAAATAGAACTATTTTTAAATTATATAATTGCTTGTTTCTCTCACTTTTACTTCTCGCTTACCTAAATCATGGCTTTAAAATATATGGTTTCCACTGGATGTGCCTGAGAAGATGCTGCCTAATGTTGTGACTTATTTGGTTGAATAGTTATCTAAGACCTGCAGGCTGAGAGACTTCTTTTTAACTTCTAAATTCTCACATGGCAATCCTTTTCTTTTGGTGGATAAGTCTACATAATCAATCATGTAAGAATTTGTGTAACTACCACCACAAGATACAAAACAATGACTTCATGCAACCAAACTGTACTACCTTCTTTTGTATGTACAGAAGTCATACAAAAGAATGTATGTACCTTGAGCACAACCATGTTTCTGGCAATCATACCCTTTTACTGTCTTTACATTCTCTTCAGATATGACATAATTGGAACAGTGCAACTATGCTGATTTTTTTCATACTGGCTTCTGCTGCTCCTGAATGTCTTTGGGAATCATTCAACTTGCATGTATCAATAGCAATACATTTCAATATGTATCAATATTTTGTTCCTTTTTCAATTCTGAGTAGTATTCCTCTGTGTGAATATACTAATTGGTTTACTCTACCCCTGGTAAAGTACATATGGGTTGTTTTCAGCTTCTACATATTATGAATAAAGCCACTAACATTCATTGACAGGTTTTAAAATGAACAAAAGTTTTCAACTCTCTAGCATAAGTAAGCAGGAACAGACTGACTAGGGCATGTGTTAAACGTATATATAACTTTAGAAGAAACTGACAACCTGTGCTCCAGAGTATCCACATAATTGTGTACTCCTACTAGTCACATATGAGAGTTCCAAGTAGCTCCACATTCCCACAAGTACTTACTACAGCTTATCAATTTTAATCTGAAAATAATAGAATATATTTATTGACTGTTATGAGCTAGAATACAATTAATATAAATAGCAGCTAGCATTAGAGCTGAAAACAATTATTTTCCATAAAACTGTATTGTGTTTTGTAGAAAATATTTTAATATCAAGCATTTGAATTCACAATAAAATTTTCTATTAGTTAATGTAAAACCCTTTAAATTTGAGCTATGCAATTTTCCTGGGGATCTATAATAACCCTGGGTTACATGTTTAGCTATTTTTATAGGTATTACAACTATCAAAATATTTTCCATGCTTTTGGGGATCAATACAACTTAATTTAACAAATATTTGATTGGAAGCTATGTTGAGAATAGTTGTGCATTACATGAATAACTATATATATATATATATATATACATATCAGTATATTAACTAGTGAAGGAAGTTTTAGAAATTGGGCATCTGACCAATGTCAAATACTCACTCATAGAAAGGATAAATAGAATTCCGATTTTATAACAAATAATGTAACTACAGAGTTTCTGAGAAATCAACACAAATTAGAAATTAATTAAAATTAGGAGACAAATTGTGATGATTGACCAAAATCATCCAATTCCAAAATTAATGGATAAAGCAGGTTTAGAATGAAGAAAAGAAAGGGAAATGTGGCCAGTACTTTGAAATACCAACCCTTTTTTGGTAAGGGAGGAGAACATTTGAAAGTCATGGATAGATAAAAAAATCACTTCTCTCTAAAGAATGTGAGCAGGCCCATCTGTTTCTCCGCTTCTTTCTCTGAATGTATCTTCTCTTGTTCAGATTCCCAGCTTGTCATCTCATTACTTAAGACCATGCTAGGATTCTTAGTCCCTAGTTCCTCTGAATTGCTGGCTCTGGATCGCAACTGAAGCTTCCCAGTAGAAGATAATAACCCAGGAGAAACTGGTTTTGTCCTCTTTGGTTCCCAGATGGATGCACTGCTACCCCTTCACTTGTCAGCCAGAGAAGGAATCAGACCTTAATAGCTCATTTGTGATTCACTAAGGAAAGGATAAAATGCCAGAACCCTTCTTTCCCGGGCACTTAACATGCCCCCTTTGGTGAAGACCGCCCATTACCTGAAAGCCCTGTGAAATTTGCAGTGAATTGAAAACCTTATGCTTATACAAAAGGCTGACTCATTTTCTAAGAGTTAAGCAAGTAACTTAGAGAGTTCAACTGCTAACACGATTCTTCAGAAATGTAGCCAACTGAACATAATCAGTTCACCCTAATTGATTGCATACAGTTTTATTACAAAACTGATGGTTTTAAACCCACAGCCAATTAGTTTGTCAAACAGAGGTTAAATTCTTGACTGGTTTATTCAAGCTAAATTTAAGCAGGATTTACAATACAACCCGCCTTATCCAGACCGTCTAAAATGCACTCTCTTTAACAAGGAAAATTAGGAAGAACTTCTCTGTAACTACAACAGAGAAAGAAATTTCACGACATTGTTCTTGACTAAGACATTTACTCTGGGCTTTATTTCACTGGTGTAATTCCTTTGCAATACAGTTATCTAATCTTTTAAATTATTTTTTATGACTTGTGTCTCTGCTGATGCTACATTTTAAAATTACTATAGTTAAACAAAAATCAACTATATGACCAGATATATTAATTCAGAACAATCTGTTAGACTGAGTTACACCTTCTGTCCTTCCAAGATTTTACCAATTTCTAATGTTTGGCAGAGAGTTCTAGCTCTCTAAAGATTCTAGCATTTATCTCTGACTATATCGCTCATAGTTCAGTCATGTCACTTAAAACTGTTCTCACTATAAATACTTGTACATACATTACAATTTTAATACTCATTCATTCAATTCTAAAAGGATAAAACAGATAAAAATAAACCCATTAAATACTTTTTTACTAAAGTACCCATTAAGCATTCAGCCCTGTGCTAAGTCATATGAGGTACAAAGATAGGGCTAGACACAGACACAAGTGTGAGGCAGAATTAATGATTTCAAGTTTAGACTAGTATCAAAATCAGGGTAACTTTTACAAACTAATTGTTTCTTTAACTTACATAAACTTTTTATGGAGTAAAAGACAGGAAATTTTTCTGGAATGAAGCAAATGTTATGAATTTTAGACATTTTAGACATTAAGAGGCAAAACTTAGGTGATGATATACCAACTTATAAAATAAAAAATAGATTTCCACAACTTTTTATTGATGAAATTAAAAATGTGTATTAATTTTGCCATAACAGTCAATGTAACTAACAGAAGTAACTGTCTTGTGTTCTATTTATGAGACTTCAATACAAAACAGAACATTCAAATACACTAAATTTTCTCTAGAATTCAATAAATTCATATTTTAGCAGGAGTTAGCTCTAACAAAATAGCTTTTGATTATTTACTATAATTCTTCTAAAATTTATGCTAAGTGAAGTGGAGACAAAGAAAAATGGCTCCTGCTCTCAAAATAATAAAACTCAAAAGGAAAAAGTCAAATAGACAAAGTACACCAATGGCATGTAAAGTGTACTATAATAAAAGTATGTTTACAAAGCTACATAAACATTTGTACAAAGTGCCAAATAAACACAGATGGAGGACTTATGAAAATACTGCTGGGAGTTTTTCGAAAAATATGTACTTCTCCCCTTGGATTCTCAGTAATAAGACACAAGGCCTTTAGAATATTGAGTAGACTGAGAATTCCTTTGTGTTGCTACTGAGGGATCATGGAGATCCATTTCTATTGTGTACTTCTTTAGAAGTAGGAGTTATAGAGAGTTCCTGAATTGGAAGAAAAAAGTATTTTATTTGTATGGTTTTACTATATCTACAAAATAAACTTATTTTCACCTGATAATTAAGATTCTGATTTTTTGAGGCTTCTACTTCATGGAGAATTTCCCCTTGCAATCTCAAGAATTAAAATGTGGACTGACAAACAGAAACAAATGAGCCCAAATCCAGATTATTCAATACAAATCCAAGTCAGAATAAAGGGAGAGGGACTTTATTATTACTATTATCTTATTCTTTCAAACTAGTGTACCATACAGCTGGTTGTAAACCATCAAAGTCATACCTTCATTACTTAAATTTAAAAAACTTTTTGAATTTGTCTTAAGTCTCCTCTTTCCTGCGGACTGTGTTGAATTTTCAAAGCAGCAACGTGCCTGATTGTAGAAGTATAGAACCTCATAATCCTGTTCTTTTCAAATATCAGATGATGACTTCAACATCCCTCTGTTACACCAAAAGGATGCAGATGATCTACTCTTTGACTTATTTGCTGCAGAGTTTTTATGAAAATAAACATAAATAGACATCAAAAGCTCTGCTGCGTCTGCAAAGTACAGGCGATTCATATCTCTGACCTGATGACCTTACCTTGGCTAGTGCCTGGTATTTTTCCAAAAGATTATCTCAGACTCCATTATGCCAATAATGATGGGAGGTAGCAGTAACCAACCAGAAAATAATAGCATTTCTACCTCTCCTTATCCTCTTCAACATTAACTTCACTCAATCAATACCTGTAGAACTGGAGCTAATAAAACAATCCCTTCCATCTATTTTCATTGAGACTCATGAAACTGCGAGAATGAAATTACCAGAAAAAAAAAAAGCAACATTGAACAGTTTGATGCTGATGCTTACTGACCAGATTTATATTTTAGATAGAGCACTTCTTCCTTGTAAGACTGCAGAACTAGAGCTTTTAGAGTACTATTCACTGACATTGCTCAAACAAAAGTTTACAGCTAGGGAGGAGAAAGAAGATAGTAAAGAGATGGGATTTAACAGCAACTATAACAATGAACTTGGAAAGTGTTTGTGACATTATAAAGGTGGGGGGGATGAGCAGGTGAGGCAGTCAAGGGTGATTTGGAAAGAAGAGAGTAGGAGACTGAAAATGAACATTTACGGTGACTCATGCCTGTAAGCTTCAGCCTATGAAGTGGCCAGGGCTAGGGATCACGGTTCGAGTCCCACCTGGGGCCTGTAGCGAGACCTAGTTCCAAAAAAATAGCTGGACGTGGTGGTGTACACCTGTAATCCCAGCTACCTGGGAAGCTGAGGTTGGGGATTGGTTGAGTCTGTGGTACCCCAGGCAATGAGAGCCTGCAGTTCCACAGGCAAAAACAGCAAAACTTAGTCTCAAAAAAAAAAAAATAATAACCAAATGGACATTTAAAACCAGGAAAATGGAGATGTCTGAGAGGTAGCTGGATATTCAGAGTCTGAAAGGATTACTGAGTCTAGACTAAAAATAGAGATTTGAAAGTCAAAGGCCAGAGCATTGATAAGATCAGGAAGGGACAGAAGAGAAAAAGGAGAAGAAGTTCTCTAAAGACAAAACTTTAGAGATCACCAAGGCTGAAGGGACAGAAGAGGACTCACTGGAGCACAGGCAGAGGAAGCAATGATGGGGGCACAGTGGCTGTAAAATACCTATTTTGAGAAAATTCAGACCGCGATCAGGTCAAAAGACTTGGAGATTCATTTCTAGAGCAGATGAAGAAGTTTGAAAATTCAATTAAAAGGATGGGGGATTTCACTGAATGTGAGTTAATATTCCAGTTCCACCTTCCAGTTTCTTTGATGCTGAGAAGATGGAAAACAATGAGGTTAGCATATTGCCTTTGAAGTCAAAGGGGGGTGAGATTTTAGAAGACAAAATTAGCAAGCTGACCACAGATCTGAGACACAAAGCAAGAGAGGAGGGGGGAGGAGAGTCAAACAGGGAAAAAGAACACAAGGAAACAGGGAAATACAGTAAAGCTTTAAAGGTGCTGTGGTGACAAGAAAACTATGTGGTCTATACACCTGAGGGGAGAAAACAGTTGCTATATAAAAATGAACAACAATTAATTTGTAAGAAAATAAACATAACATTTTTTACAAAGGGATTTTAAAAATCAAAGAGCAGAGCCAATTTTAGATTCCCCAGTAATTCTACTGATGCTAAACAGTCAATTTGCAATTGCAGATTCTCCTCAGTGAGATGTCAGTGATGTAGAGGGAGAGAAGCCAGGATGGGTGAGAAAGAGCCTGGATGAGAGGTAAGAACGCTTCAATGAGGGCAGGCTTTTCTTTCAAGTTTGACTAACAGTAGATGAAGAAGGATATGGCAGAGATACAGGGTCAAAGGGTTTCCAGAACAGTTTGAAGACAGGAGCAAAGGCCTGGTCTCAGAACTGCTCCTCAGAATCCCACATGATGCCCCCCACAAAAAGCCTGTAGCATAGCAAACTGATGGCTGCCCTTCCACAGAAAATATCTCTCCCACAGGGCTCCATTTCCATCTGAAAGTCCATAATGAAAGATTCATTTAGCTGGGCCTTAAAGGCTTCTTACTGACAGCAATTTTCTACTAAAGTTCAAATACCCAAGTAACAGCTGGAAAGACATCCAGGATAGAGGCTTAAAGTAGAAAGGGGCGGCTGGCCACCACACTCCCAAGGCCCGCTGAGAAGCAGAGTACGGTGTGCTGGGGGAGGGGGGTGGGCGTCATCCCTTCCATTTCTCTCTTACTTCTTACTCCAGCTAAACCTCAGGGGAACCAGAATTAGTGCGTCGCCAACCTCAACATGGAATGGGTGAGGGACCAGACAAGAGTCCAGCCCACAGGCCGGTACTGGACAAAGCAGAGGGACGACCAAACGAACCAGTGCATGTAAGACCAAAACAAAGCAGCCCAGAGACACAATGTCACCATGCACACTTTTGCGCCCCCCCGGATCAAGACCCGGGACTTCATTTTGGAGAAATGTTCAAGGAAAACAACATGCCCTCCCCCCATTACGGGAGAGAGGAGGAGGACCAAGGAGAGGGTAATGGGCCCCACATCAAAACTGCAAACTGAAGCAGAGGAGATGATCTACAAAAGACACTCGTAGAAGTATGAAGTCACAGAGAAACTTCTCGACCAACACTGGCCGGGGGCAAGACCCCCTAAGTCCATCACCAGAGCCATAAGGATAAGCAACAAAATAATGGAGAAGGGATTGGTTTAAAGAGGACGGCCTGCAGCAAGAAAACATGGACAGATCACAAATGAATAGAACTTGGCCACCCAACGCAAACTTAAGACTGAAAATCTAACAGCAAGATTCGCTTGGTCCCAATAACGCAGTCCCGCACCCAGAAAGCAAAGACACTAACATAGGAAAGAGACTAATGGACACAGCACAGCTAAGAAACAAGAGTGGGGTTTGAGAGAATGGAAGGGGCACCAGAGGGAGGAGGGAGGGAGAAAAAAAAATAATAACACAGAAGTTATAACCTAAAAGAATAAAATAAAAAAAATTAAAAAAAAAAACAGAAAGAAAGGTGAAGTAAGAAGGCCAATGCCAAAGAAAACTCACAGTTTTGCCTTTGCTGACCATGAACTCAGTCACCAGTAATAACAAAATTGCATGTGTTCTCCATAGGCCAGAGAAGGGCAGTGCTGATCCATCACCAGCACCGGTTAGTTGGTTAGCTCACATTATCCTCCACACCTTATGTAGGTGTTATGCATAGATTGTCTGTTTCTAAGAATAAAAATTCAACTTAAAAACACTAATATGGATCAAAATTAAACCCATCAGGTGAAAGGGATGATACTTAAAAATGTCAAAATGCCCCAGGGTCAAACTTAAAGAGTTCAATTATCATTTTCCCTAATTATAATCACAAAGTGAAGTGAGGACATGGGGAAATCTAAATCTGACAGTGGTTACTGGGTGACTTTTGAAGGGTTGTAGAATATCCCTCCCAAAAAAGTCATTTTGGCATGCTGATGATTTAAACCTGAAAGGTAGTTGAAAAGCAGCATATTTGAGAAAAGTTCTCTCTGTTTTACTTGCCTAGACATAGGAGATATACTTGTAAAGTTGCGCCTCCCTCACTCTGCCAGGAAGTACTGAAATTAATCATGTAAGACACTGTCCCTTCATTAGCTCACAGATGGTACTAGAGGAAGCTACATAACAAACATTGTCATCTAACCTTTGTCTATGATTAGTTTCTTCATAAATTCACCTTCCTAAAATTTGCAATGGCAAATTATTAGAAGCTGACAGTACTATTTTTCCTTAGCCTTTTTCTATATAATTATTTCTTTACTAAGTTGCTATATAAGCTATATAAACATAAGAAGTTCTAGCCACCTTTTTTAGTTACACACTACTGAGATGAGTGAATTCTCCCAAGTGTATGTGCAAAACACACATTAAATTGTATTTCTTTACCTTTTGTTAATCTGTATTTGTTGGCCAAATTTGCAGAATCAAAATGGGTAAAGAAAATAAAATTTCCCCCCTACATATTCATTTCTTCATAGATTCTCTCCAGAACTGAAATACCTCATTGATGTTTGTGGCTGTTGTGACTGTGTGTCTGCTGTTACACCTTTCTCACATTCTCTTTCTTTTGATCGTTGATCCAGAGTAATATGTTTTCTCATATATTGAGGCCAGACACTCATAACTTATGCTCCTATGTGCATTTGGATAACTAGAAAAAATGACTTAAGAGGTATTGCAACCCCATTCTACAGCCAGTTGAAGGTACTTTCCCATTCTTGTCAAGGACAACTTCACATACCATCTTTATTTTTCATCTTACTCCAGGACAGTGGAAAACGGACAGCAAGACTAGTTAAAGAGAAGGGAAAGGGGCGAAAAAGGAACAAGTAAAAAGGGAGCAGTAGGAATCATTAAGTACCAGAAATTATTTCTTAGCTATTCAATCACTGGCATGCCTCTTCAGTCCACAATATCTGTCTTTTTTTATCACCTATCTATCCATTTATGTTTTTTACCTATTGTTTCAAAATAAGGATCAATTCCTCTAATAAAATGTCAAGAAATGTATGAATTTGATTCTCATATAAAATAAAAATGCATTTCCCTTCAACTATTGGAAAGCCAAGGGAGTAATAATAGCTTTTATCTCTGAGAATGCCTTTCCCTAAGTAATAGTTGAGCCTAGGGCCCTGGTTATGGTTCTGAACTAGGACTGAATTCACAAGATTATTGCAAAGAGTCTAAAGATACATGTGCAAATCAAGCATTGTGAAAATTGAATACAGATAGTATTTTGACATAAGTACTCCAATCTTTTTAAAATTTCCACAGCTATAAGTTGATTATGAAATATATTTACCTAAAAGAAACACTGGATAAATAATATCTCTATGTCAATATCAACAAGTAATTTAGAAATGGTAACTGTTGTTCAAACAGATATATTTTTATATTAAAGGGCAATCTCAAAATAGAAAAAAAAGTTGGAAGTCACTCTAAAAAAGAATGCTAAGCTGAAAATGTTATCTGAAAATGAATTGATGGACCTCTTCACTCATCGAATATGCTTTCTTTTTCCTCTTTGGCTATACTCTTTTTCTTGCATAAAACTGCCCTAGTCCAGAGGGTATCTTTTCAGAAATGAGTAAAAGCAACCCCTTTTGAGAACAATGAATAAATGCAGTTTGGTGCAGCTTTGGTCTAGGAAGCCAGTCTCAGTGAGAAGAACACAGGCTGGGTAGCAGCCTTTGTTGACCTTATTGGCAACTGTATGTTCTCCACTTGTGCTATGTATACTACATTCTCCTGGTTTCTCAAATAATTCCCAGACTTTACATCTATTGACTTCTCATGAGTATCACTATATATTCAAGATCCCATAGCTTGGAAAATCACTTCCCTGTTCCCACATTCACCACATTGTTCTTTTTCTTCTAAGCTTTCAAACTTAGTAGAGTTCTTGATTAAAGATCTCACTTTCAGTTCCCACAGACTCCTAAACCTATTGTTGACAGACTTCAGAGTTGCCACTTTTCTGAAAGTATATGTATCAAGATCACCAAAAGGTCTGTGTTTCTGGATCTAATACTTTCTATATTTGTGTATGTGTGCTTTAATTTTCTCTGGTTATGGTATTTGATACTGTTTTCTTATTACCAAATGAGATGCTTTTATTCCTTGAATTTTGTGACTCCAAAATTTCTTAATTTTCTTCATACATGTCTATCTATTCCTTTTCATTAGCTTAATGAGATCTTCTTTGCATAATCATTTCTTCAATATTTGGACTCTTTTCTCTTTTCATACACACAATTTCTTTCAGCTCTAGGGTTTTAGTTACCATCTAAATGTTGATCTAATCTTTGACATCTTTTTTTAACTCACCATTAAGATGTCTAGCATATACCTCATCATGTCTAAAACTGAGTTTCTCCTCTCAAAAATCTGCCCTATCTTTGAGGAAATATATATATCCCTTGAGGGTGTTCCCTCAGTAAATGGCTCCACCTGGCAGGTACCTTGTTGCTTGAGGAAGAAATTCAACCTCCTATATCTCCTATACCCAATCAGCAGTCTGGTCAATTTCTAGTTAGTCTAGTTAATTTCACCTCACATGCATCACTAGAACCTATGTAGTTCTCAAGTCTTTATCGTAACCATTGCTGCATAATTATCTCTTATTTAGATTTATTTAGGACTCCCTGCTCCCACTCTTGCCTCTTTCCAGTTTACTCTCTACAAGGAAGTCAGAACAATCTTTTTAAAATGCATACATGATCATGATAATTCCTTATAATCCTTTAAGACTGTGTTGACTCCTAGAATTAGTCCCAAATTCTTAATATGGCTTATAAAATATTCTGGCAAAAGATTTGCTACATATCAATGTTTTCTTGGACTATTCTTTTTATTCTTTAATAGTTATAACACAGCTTCTGGTCTCTATGTTTCTGTACATACTATTTTACTATCTCAAATACCTTTTCCTACAACTCTGCCCATGTTAATTCACTCATCTTTAGAATTTCAGCTTGCATATTTCTTGCTCCCAAATATATTCTTTGATCTCCTAGACTAAGTATTAAAAAACTATGACCCATAGACAGTTTTTTCTTGGCCTATTTTGGAATGGCTCTTGAGTTAAGAATGGTCTAAAAAAAAAGTAAAACCTTTTAAAGAAGAAAAAAGGAGCAGGCAACACAGAAACATAGACAGTCCTTTTGCCTGGAATAATAGTGAAAATCTAGAATAATTAGGTACTTTAAAATAATTGGGTATTTTAAATAGAGTTTTCTAAGTATTATCTTGATGCTAAGGTCCTCTACTGCTTGCTCTTTTGATGCCCTTCATTTCATCATCATCAGTTATAATCATCACTTATTTATCAGTTACTACAAACCTATTTAAATTTTTAACTTACCGTGGGCTTTACAATCAGCAAGCATCATGCTCAGCTTTATCACCTACAATCCCAATTATCATATATGGTAGAAGTTCATTAAATACTTGTTGAATGAACCACAATGAAAATGAAGAATAGCTTGATATTGCTGAATCTATAAGTAGGCCACCAAAGTACTTTAATGAGTATGTGACTAAGACAATCACCCATCAATCTCAACGCTCTTAGAACAATGATAATTTGTTCTTATTGTCCCAGCAACATTATTAAGTTCCCCCTTTCCTAAAAAGTTTACCAGTTTGGAAGAGTTCGGAAACTTAGAAAAAGTTCATAGTCCTTGCCTGGAAGAAAAGAGTCTCCTAAGGCCACTGGAGCAGAAACCAAAGTCGTCCTTATATCTAAAGGCAGAACTCTTTTGAGGGGACGAGCCATTTTAAGATAGTGTTTACAAGCCAGAAAATACTAGACAATTTATATTTTTTATAGAACAACAAAATTTAAAATAAAATTTTGTTCAGTGAACAGCTATTATTTCTAATGTAGCTATCATATGGAAATACATTCCATATTGCAAATTATCAACTTTTAGAAATCAACCCATTTTGAGTTTTAAAGAGTCAGTACATTTATTTAATGAATATATTTAGAAAAGGTCTCTTTTATATTTGATTATACAGGTGAGTTACTTTTTTTATTAGCCTTGGAAATCAGATATTCTAGACAATCTATATTCAGAAATGATAAGATAATTATTTTTAATGCAAAATTTAAAAATTGAAGCTAACTTCAGGAATCATCTGATTCAACATCTTTAGTTTATTAACATGGAAGGAGCAACAGGGGAAGCAAAACTGCAGTCTGCAAGGATCAGTGGGAATCAGAGACAGGTCTGTTTAAATTGTTTTCTGTAAATTAAATTAAATTAAATGTGCTTAATAATAAAATATCATATTTATTTTACATTATTTTGTTAATTATTTTGAAAGTTCTTTGAATCTTCATGCCTGAGAACTACTGCGAAGAACAGAAGTCTATATTGAACTTGTTTATTGTACAGGTACATTGACGTGAACATGAATCTTTGTCAAGCAAAGATAAGAATCCTACCTCTTTTTTAAATTTAATTTTTATGCATAATTTTGTATGTAATATATATAATTATATATACAATATAATTTATATATATATATATATTTCTATAATTTTAACAAAAAGAATCCCAACCGAGTAGGAAAAAATTTTAACCTCCATATAAGCGACAAGTGTTTGATAACAAAGATACAAAAAGAACTCACACAACTTAACAAAAACAGAGCAAATAACCCAGTTAAAAAAGGTGGAGAAGATACTTTTCCAAAGAGGAAGTCCAAATGGCCATCAGGCACATGAAAAAGTGTTCAACGTCATTAGCAGTAAGGGAAATTCAAATCAAAACCACAATGAGATACCACCTTACACCAATAAAAATGGCCCATATCCAAAAAACAGACAAGTGCTGGTGTGGATGTGGAAAGAAAGGAACACTTTTACACTGCTGGTGGGAAAGTATACTGGTCCAACCATTATGGAAAGCAGTATGGATATGGAGGACCCTCAAACTAATGAAAATGGAATTACCATTTGACCCAGCAATCTCTCTTCTGGGAATCCACCCAAAAGAGACCTCAATGTGGGTACAAAGGGACACCTGTGCTTGGATGTTTATTGCAGCACTATTTATAATTGCAAGGTCCTAGAAACAACCCAAATGCCCCAAGACAGATGAGTGGATGAAAAAGATGTGGTATATATACACAATGGAATATTACATGTGAATAAAAAATAACAAATTTGATGATGTTTTTAGTAACATCAATGTACCTAGAAGAAATCATACTGGCAGAAACAAGTCAGAAGGAAAAAAACAGAAACCAAATGGTTTCACTAATATATGGACAACCAAATGAATGTACACAACTGCGGGAGGGGCAAGCTGGAGTGGCCAGGGAGGGGAGGTGGTGGGGGATCCCCAGGGACCACAATGATGTGAATGATGTGAAATATATATATTTATAAATAAATTACTTAATAAAAAAACCATTTATTTATATATAAATTTCATATGTTTTTAAATCCCAGGTATTCACTCTTTTCTCAACTTCTTTTTTAACCTCTTCTCTAAGTGGCATTTTCCCATCACTGGTCTTAGCTGCAGTTCAAACTCTTTATATATATATATATATATATATATATATATATATATATATATATATATATATATATATATATGTATGTATGTATGTATATATATGTATGTATGTATGTATGTATGTATGTGTGTGTGTGGACTGTATTATTATTTACCACCTGTGCATTCAGGAAATTATTAGCTCCTAGCTCCACTTTTCTCATTTTCAATTTTATGACAACTATTTGTTTGTTGTGATAAGTCAGCAAATCACATAAATTTAGTGCATAGCACATTGTGCAGATTTAATGTATTCACTATTATTATCAATAATAATAATACACACACAAATAAGTGTGTGTCTTATACACACACACACACACATACCTATATATAATAATCATTTCCCTGTTAGTTCATGGTGTGCACATCAGCATCCCATTTCAAATTCCCCCAGGTATGGGTGCAATTCTAGTTTCAAGAGGAGAAAGTTGACAGCAACTTGCTTTCTGCCCCTGGCTGAGGAGACAGATGAACCACTCAGCACTCATACTGGTGCAATGGTCAAAGATTGGCATTGGGCTACTTTTGACCAATAAGAGACAGGAAAACATCTCCCTCTACCCAAGGGCAGATGTGAGAGACCTTTCATAAGATGGGTCCACAAGATCTTGCAGGCTCAAGTATCTCTTGAAGCATCTGGATTTGCTTTCTCTTCTCTAGCTCACTGCTGTGGTTATCTACTCTTGATCACTGTGTTAACCTCCTAAACAAATAACCTACATGCAAACCTTTGTCTCAGGTTCTTTTTAGTAGCATCCAGTATAAGAAGTGGGCCAATTTCCCTACCTTCTGAAACCATCTTGTCTCTGCTCTTGAGCTTTATATCACTAATATACAACAGCTAAATATATTTTATCTGTAGAGTAAATCCCCCATCTCTGACAGACCTGACTTCTTCATTTCCTGTGAATAGCAAAGATATCTGCATCTGTAGGGTCTCAGGACTGCATTGAGAATATTTGTCTACCTCTGCTGGAAGCCCTTCTGATTAGTCAGGCTCCTTGAGTTGGAAACATAAGGATTTATAATGAAAAAGAATCACACAGTGAAAACAGAAAGAATGAAAAGAAAACAAACCAATAAAGAACCTAACCTATCATAACATTTGAGGTTCTGGTATTTGCTGGCTTTGGAGGGAATTCAAAATAAATGAAAGAAATGTGTATTTTATTAAATGCTAATATTTAGAAGATGTTGGGGGGGAGAAAGATAAATGCTTCCAATCATATTTGCAAATATGAAGCATCTCTCACTCTTACAAATGGGTAGGTGTTTTCCTTGTATCTGAGTCACCTAATCAATTTTGGAAGTAACGCCTGGGACCAAGCAGAAAACGTGTGAGGAGTAGCAGAGGTGCACGTGCATCCAGCCAACTGAGATGGGCACCACACTGTGTTCTCTGTCTGGCTGTAATACAATCACCAGCTCTTCCCAGCCAAGTTACAGCTGCCCATCCGACTTCCTCCACAGGAAGAGCCTATTGCTTCTGACCCCACATAGATCTGCCTATAATAAACTCTATCCTTCCCTTGCAACATCTGCTATTGTTAACATGATCTCTATTTGTCTTGAAGTATAAATAGGCCCCAAGTTTCAAGAGTTCAGAATACACTGAACCGTAACAGCACAGCTTCTTCCTTTTCTTCTTGGTAAGAGCCTTATCCTTCTCTTGGGTTTTGGAATTCATTTTAAGAACAACAATGAAATAAAGTGGAGAGGAAGAAGATTTCAGATGATCGGAAGTACACAAGAGAGTCAGAAATGAAGTGCTGCCCCTTGCTTTTGTTTTTCCTGTTCTTGCAGTGATACCTGTTGACTGAATTTGAATTGTTTTCTATGCTCTCTTTTCTCCACATTAATGTTGAGAGTTTGGAGGGAGAGAAGAAACTAGATGTATTATTAATTATTTTTTAATCTACAAACCAAAAAGTTTGAAATGTTTAAAGGTATCAATGTTTTATCTTGCTTGACCGAGACTCTTCCTGTTCTTTTCAATTTATGTGCTTCTATCAAGGAGAGAACATATGCCAGCACTAGTTTTGTGATCCTACAGGTCTAGTAAGACCAAAACACCGAGGCCTGACAGTGTTTATTCCTAGCCCAGCTTACCATTAGGCAAATGAACTTGAGTGAATGGCAATTCACTCATCCTTAAACTGGATAATTATTTCATTGTTATTGAAAACAGTTAAAAGATTGTTATTGAAAAGTATTGTTAAAGTCATGATTAAAATAGTGCATGTGAAATGTTTGCTGTGTGCTTCATAGATATTAGATTAGAATGATTTTCCTATAAGTGTGGTTTTATCTTCCAATGTAATTCAGAGAGTTTGACAGTCTACTCATCTGAACTCCCTCAGATAGAGAGAAATAATTTCCAAATGTATCTTCAATGAGGGGTTAAACAGATAAAACATTAGAAGGGTACCTACCAGGTTGTAAGCACTTGATAAATATTAGCTATTTACCACGATTATTATTGATGTATCATTAATAATATACAATTATCTTCAGTATTATAACTAGTATACTGAATGTATTAAGCTTATCAGATATGAGAGGAAATTTAGGGTTTTTTTAGACAGTTCTCATTTAAATTGACACTGTCCAGTGATTTTCTCAGATGCTAGATGAAATCCTAGGTAGAAAAACATAGCTTTCCTGATTATATTCAGATATGAAAGTCCAACCTGATCTAATCCAATCCAATGCAATCTCAAATCAACTTGAAAGCATCTTCCTTCCTTTGACTTGGATGTGCCTCAGACTGAGAAATCTGTAATGGGAAAAATGTTGTTGGCCTTGTACCATTTCTCCACCTTGATGTCTCTTCTTCCACTCACTACACAGATTTGGTTTTCCAAGGTTGATCTTGGAGCTTGGGGTTGAGAGAGGAGGAAAAGCAATCCGGGGAAGAAAAGGTTTTCCTTGACCAAGAACAAATAATCTAGTATTGCTGTTCTCTGAGTATAACAGATATCTGAAACTGACTTCTCTTTGAGTCATGTGCTCCTTTGGTTCCACAGAGATTCCCAAGGATCTGTAAGTGACTACCTGGCACAGATTATGGTTATTGTTACTGATGGGACTTAGACATCATTGCATAACCTTTGGATTCCAGCATCTACCTCTCATTCAAGGTTACATCACATGTCCTGGATAGGTCTTTGTTAAAATGACCAATGATATAGAACCTTATATACCTATACTCCATCCACAGTTGGCCAGCATCTCTTTTTAGCAAGCTAAGTGAAGTCCTCTTTAGGGTAAGTCATTTCAGTCAATATCTTATCTGTAGAGTTTTGTTCAACATATCAGACATCAGTTTTCCTAGGTGTGCTTTAAAAACCAAATAATTTGGAGAGACTAAGAAGATCAAGAATTATGCATGACCCCTATAAAATGGAGGACTCATAGCATACTGAAGACAATCTAGAAATGATTCTCATAGTCATCCTCTAACAGATACCAATGAAATCTCATCTTTTATAATCTCCAGAGATGTATGATGGGCAAGAAAGGCAGAGGTCACACAAGGTTTTAACTGTTTCCTTTACAAGATCAAATATAGAGTGTCTTAGCCTGCACTGCTCAACACGGCAGTCATTCATTATGCAAGTTTAAAATATAATTAATCAAAATTAAGGAAAATAAAAAATTAACTTCATTAATTTCAAGTCACACTTCAAGTGCCTGAGTCCCTCACAGGGCTAGTAGGTAACACATTGGGCAGAACAGATAAAGAAAATTTCTATCACTGAAAAAATCCCATAGAAAAAGTTGGAACTCTGAAACCTCAGTACAGAAGGAAAATATTTTTTCATCTTTAATTTTGTTCTAAGGTCTTGAAGGCTTTTATGAAATTATAATTTAAGGAAAAAAATCACACACACACACTCATTTATTATATAATTAGGAAGTAAATAGGTTTTGGACATTTGAGGGCTAGTGTGTATCAAGGCAAATGAGTATAAGAAAAATTTTAAGAAAGTTAAAATCTTATCTAAAGATGAAAGTAATTACTTAAAACTGAGTCACAGGTCTAAAGTAAATTCCATTCAGGCAGAATGTGTATCTCCAACATGTCTATGTTATGATGAAACATAGAGCATTCACCAAACATAGAACATTCACCAAAGTTATTATCCTTTATGTTTAGGATATTCTTTGGATTTTTGGAGTCAAATTAATAATCTGGTTACTTTCTAGGGGCAACACTTAAAAATTTGCAGAACAGGTCTTATTGTGCCCATTTTACAGATGAGGAAATAGACTTACAGACATAAATGACCTGACAATCTCACACTGTCATTAACTAGCAGAATCAAGTATACCTAAACTCCTTTTATTTTGTTCTACACTTTAAAAAAAACAGGGTTATTCTTTAAAAAAATACTTACTAACAAATAGAGATAGCAGGAAATCAGAATTAAATCAGTTTCAAAGACCTCAACATTTTTGGTATATTAACCATTAATGTTCTCCCAGATTACCATTTATGCCTAGGATGAAAATTAAAGGTTATTCCATTGACCAGAAGTTGACAAATACTTGGTCTGATGAAGAACATGAAAGAAAAACACTAGCAGTATTTTATTTCCCTCATTTTTCCCCTTAAAAACATTCCCACATTGCCTCTTTGCATCTTCTTGTCATTTATTCAACAATACTGACAGAGTAGATGCTAACTTTTTGAAAACATATGAGAGAAATTAATACCTAACATGGAAAGACACTGAGGTGAAAAGTATCATAATACTGGCAGTATGTGTTTCTACCCCATCTTTATAACTAGATAATGAAAAAGAAAAGGCATGGAACAATGTATAGGAAATAGGAACAATGTATAGGCATAGGAAAGACAAATTTCAAGACAGTTATCTCTGAGAGGGGACCAGGAAGCAGGGGCCTAAAGAGGCTTTCATTGTCTTTGTAAGTTTGCAGTGCTTTTACTTATAAAGACAGAAGTTGGGTTCATGGGGATTCACCATGCTATTCTTTAAAATCAATTTTTAACAACAAAAAAGAAAAATTTTACTAAAGACCCATTTACTGGAACACAGATTACTTTTATGTTATGACAGTTTTAACTGTTGAAAAATTTTTGCCATAATGGTTAAGGCATTTTATATAACAAGACTATTAGTTAAAACCTGGCAAGTTCTCTGAAAAAAAAAAAAAAAAAAAAAAAAAAAAAAAAAAAAAAAAAAAAAAAAAAAAAAAAAAAAAAAAAAAAAAAAAAAAAAAAAAAAAAAAAAAAAAAAAAAAAAAAAAAAAAAAAAAAAAAAAAAAAAAAAAAAAAAAAAAAAAAAAAAAAAAAAAAAAAAAAAAAAACTGGTTCTGCCCAAATGGGCTGATAAATGAGATATAGAATTGAAATTACTTTTCTTTTCACTTAGCTAGACTAGGCCCTTTATATGAGTCACTAATATGTTCTTGAATCTAGGTAAAGGCAAAGGACATATAAATCAATTAAATTAAAAATATTAATTAAAATATCATCATCTTTGACTAGATTTTGGCACATAAATATTTAAGGATACAAATATATTACAATAACTCAACCTTATTAAGAAACAACACAAGGAAAGTATCCATTCCCATTTTAGGAACAGGAAAAGCTTCAGAATGTACTTTCATGTAAGTCTTAAGAGTTGGGTAAACCACCCTGTATTGATAGTTTGACCGCCCATCCTATCTTTGTTCTTCCCATTTTCCAGATGATGGATCCTGCAGAACAGATACAAAACTGAGCTCTGAGCCAGCATCCTTTGGATCTACTGACTGATTATGAAAGGCTCATAAAAACTAAATAGAAATTATCAGTATTTCTCTGACCTTCAGAGAAAAAAGTTTCTCTTTGAGATTTCTAAATTGGGATTCATGAAATGATATCCCTTGTCATCTATCAAATGTTATTCAGCAGTAGTAGGAATGAAACCAAAAGTCATGAAGGTCATCGTGCTGACAGGGTTGAATTTTGGTCCCAATTCCTGGTACTGCCAATGGTCCAGGTTCTTCCAACTTCTCAATTGTCTCAGGGAATGCAACATCCTCCCCAGAGGCACAGGTCAAATATTTATGTATTATGTAAGCTTCTTAGAATTGTGACTCACTTCTCCATCCTAATTAATATTTTGAGTAAACAGTTACCTGAGAGACAGAGCAAGAAAGGGAATTTTGAGAAGGGAGGGTAAGGGGCACATAAAGCAGGAGACGTTGCTGGAGAGTGAAGTGGCCCAGGCTCAAAGGGACTGGGTTTTCTAAGAAATAAATTCAATGTTATAGATACAGGCCAAGCCAAGAAGATTTTTATTTACTTTTCTTCTCACTATAAGCATCTAGCACATGGACCTCCAATGCCAAAATATCTCATAAAGGTATTACAGTGTAGATATCTTTGATTAAATGAAACCTTGACAAGTAATTTTTTTTGCTACTTGTCTAAAATTTCTGTCTCACATTAGCACATTAATTTTTAGTGACCTGCTGAGGAAAAACTATCTTTTACTATACAAAACTGGTCAATCTTTCCTATTAAAACTTCACGTTTGAGAGTAGGTAGGTTTAGTAGACATTGTAGAAGAAAAAGGAACCACTTTCCAGTTTCCTCTAAATCACACCTAGTAAAATACTCTCTGCTTGTCTACAAGAAAGTTTCACTCTATAGTCATACTCTTCCACTGGGTGTACTCCCCTGAATTCCTATGATGTAGAACATTTCCCCTGCATTCTAGTACTGTAAACCAGGCTAAATTCATGATGTTTACTCAAACACATGTTTGTGTCAGCAGTTAATATACAACAAAAGAGCCAATAGTACACATTAGACAAAGTCTCTTCAAAAGATATTGGAAAACTGGAAACTCATATTCAAAAGAATGTAAATAGATCACTATCTCACACCATATATAAAAATCAACTCAAAATGAATTAAAGAAGATTTGAATTTTTGATGACAAAATACATAGAAGAAAATAGAGGTAAAACATTCTACAATATTAATTTCATGTATTATCTCTGGGGACTTTAACAGCAAGGGAAACAAGAGCAAAAATCATGGAATGATATCAAACTGAAAATCTGTCCAGTACAAGAAACTATCGTGAAAACTAAAAGATATCCTACTCAGTGGGAGAAATTATTTTATATTATACATCTGACAAGGGTCTAATATACAAGATCTACAAAGAACTCATGCAACCCAATAATAAACAGAAAACAAGTTATCTAATGTAAAATGGACAGAAGAGTTGAATAGACACTTCTCCAAAGAAAGACATACAGATAACCAATGGGCACATTAAAAATGCTCATCAGCACTGATGATCAGAGAAATGTAAAAAACAAAAAGTGATATCATCTCACACTTGTGAGAATGACCCATATGAAAAATACAAGAAACAACAAGTAGTGGAAACAATGCAGAGAAAAAAGGAAGATTTGTACACAGTTGGTAGTCCAACCCCTGTGGACACAGCTTTAAGGTTTCTCAAAACATTAAATTAGATCACAGGACACAGCAATTCTATTCCTAACTATCTATGAAGTAGGTCATATTTATTTTACTAGAATACAGGAGAAATATTCCACATCACAGGATGAATTCAGGGGAGTATACTTGATAAAGAGTATGAAAATAGAATAGACAGTGAAACTTCCTTGTAGACAAGTGAAGAGTAGTTCATATGGCATGATTTGAAGGAAAATAAAAAGTGCTTCCCCTCCTTTCTACAAAAGTCCTCATTAGATGAGATATGTGTTCTCCATTAGAGCATGATTTACAATGGCTAAATTATGGAAACAACCTAAGTACACATGGACTGATGAATAGTTTAGGAAGATATAAGTGTGTGTGTGCATATGTGTGTGTGTGTGTGTGTGTGTACACAGTGGAATATTACTTGGTTTTAAAAAGATAGAATCTTGTCATATGCTACAAATGGATGGAACTGGAGGGAATAATACTAAGTAGATAAACCAGAAGGAATAGATGGATACTAGATAGTCTCACTCATCTGTGGGCTCCAGAGAAGCAAAGTAAAGGAACAAATAAAGCCATCCCCCAAATGAAGGTGAAATCTGACAGTAAATTATGACTAGCAGATGAGAAAGGGTAAAGTGGATATCAACAAAGGTTAGGGGTCCAATGGACTATGATGGTGAACTATAGGTGCTATTGCAGTGGGTGTGGTGTAATAATATGTATCTGAAGAGGTGTTATAACTCTGAATCATATGTAGTGTTGTAAACCAATGTTGTTTCAATTTAAAAACTAAAAATACAAAATTCTTTTGACATGCTAAAAGAAAAAGGAAAAGTTGTCTTCATGATATTGAACCACAAAATGTTATCATGAATTTTCACAGTCTATAAATATAGGTGTAGTTTTCATTGCTTAACAGACAACATTTCTAAAGAATTCATAGAAATATTAAAAACCTCTTTTCAGATTATGTACTTGAAGTTTAAGCAATAAGGATATTGAGAAATTTGAAGTTGAACACAGAGAGAAAATTATACTATGTCAGCATCATTAAATAACATTTATTATCTGCCATCTGATCTATAGATAAATAGTGATGGTCTCAATGAAAGTGATTTATGATATCTCCAGCTTCTCTCACATAAAATGGAAACAACTATAAATGGAAATATAATCAAATAAAAACACATGAAAACAACATTTAAAGTTGATAATACAGTTCAACATGATGATACATTCAAGCATGCTGCACTGAGACAAAAGGAAATACAAATGCAATGTGCATGTGCGTGGAGTTGATGTCTTATTTATGTTGTGGGAAATTATCATTTAAATGCTCATAATATGGTATGAGAGTTATACTTTTTTTGTGTTTAAGCTGTTCAGACATTTCATCACTTTATTTAATCCAGTCTATAGTTTATAGACGTATAGCAAGAACAAGTTTTAACATGCTGTCATGGACATGGATTATGCAAGGAAATATACAAGAAACACTCGATTTTAAGTACATAGAATTAGATTTAACTCTAATGGTAGTCAGATAGTAAAGTTTCTGGATAAGGAAAGTAGTATAATAGAGAAATTACCAGAGTAGGAGTCAGATTATATTTTAGGCATTTTTTCTTTTACAGATAAGAAAGAAAATATCTTAGTGATTCTAACCCTGACAATACAGGGTAGTCTCTCTGTTCTCTACCCACTGGACACCAATAGTGTTCCCTAGAATGGTGACAAATAAAACTGTCCTCAAATATTACTGAATGACCTTTGGGAAGAAAATTAATCACCTCATTGAGCACCATGTATTTGAAGAATTTTGTGAGACTCAAACATGGTAATAAGAATTATATTTTTAAATTAATTTATTTATGCATATATATTTCACATCTTTGTATTCCCAGGGTTCACCCACCACCTCCCCTCCCTGACAACTCTCATCCATCCTTCCACCTTCTGTTGTGTACTTTCGTTTGGTCGTTAGCTTGTTTTGACTTTTTCTCCTGTCCTTTTTTTTTTTCTATATCCCATATAGTGAAACCATTTAGCATCTGTCTCTCTCTGACTTGTTTCTGTTAATGTGATTTCTTCTAGGTTCATCCATGCTATGTCAAATTCATCAAATTTGTCATTTTTAATTAAGTAGTAATCTTCCATTTTGTATATATACCACATCTTCTTCATTCATTCATCTGTTTTGGGACATTTGGGTTGTTTCCATGTCCTTATAATTATAAATAGTGCTGCAATAAACACCCAAGTACAGATGTTCCTTTGCATAAGTATTGAGGTTTCCTTTGAGTAGATTCCTAGATGAATGATTGCTGGTCAAATGGTAGTTCCATTTTCATTAGTTTGTGGGTCCTCCACACTGCTGGAGGCTAGTGGCTGGACCAGTTTACATTCCCAACAGCAGTGTAAGATTGTTCCTTTCTCTCCACATCCATGCCAGCATTTATTGTTGACTGTTTTTTGTTTTTGTTTTTGTTTTTTTTGATGTGGGCCATTCTTACTGGTGTAAGGTAGTGTCTCATTGTGGTTTTGATTTGCATTTCCTTGATTGCTAGTGATATTAAGCATTTTTTCATGTGTCTGTGGCCAGTTGTATTTCCTCTTTGGAGAAATGTCTTTTTAGTTCTTCTCCCCATTTTTTGACAGGGTGTCTTGTTTTGTTTTCACTAAGTTGTGTGAGTTCCCTCTGGATCTTTGTTATCAAACTCTTCTCACTTTTGTGGAGGGAAAAAAATGTTCTCCCACTTGGTTGGTTTTGTTTTGTTTTGTCTGTTGTCTCTTTTGCTGTACAGAAGCTTTTTAGTTTGATGTAGTCCCAGCTGTTTATGTTTTCCTTCTTCTTCTTCTTCTTCTTCTTCTTCTTTTTTTTTTTTTGTTCAGCTGTAGATGTACCCAGAAATGGATCTTTGAAGCATAATTCATGGAGGGTTTTGCCTAAGTTTTCCTGTATGTATTTTATGTTTCAGGTCCTACATCCAAGTTACTTTTATAAAAAGTACAAATTACCTTACAAATATATTTCTAAAATACAGCTAATTTTGTAATATTTTAATTGGACTAATGATATTGTACTATAAAATGAATGGCATTGCTCTCTTGTAACAATAACTTAGTAAGACTCCTGGCAAAATTCATAAATAAAATTGGGTTTGCCTCTTCAGGAGCAGGATTATTATTTTTTATTCCACATTTGGACTCCCAGTACTTAGTAACAGTTCCTAAAATAACATTTTTCAAATGAAAAAGTCTTTAAAAAAGTGATTTGCTCTATTTTCTAAAGTGTTATAGCTTTCATGGAATGCAGTGAAAGATTTGTATCTGGCATTCCAGGCATAAAGAAAGTTTTCAGGTGTATATGCATGGAGTTAGGGCTGGAATGCGGGAGGAGGGTATTGCCAAAAACAAACAAACAAACAAACAAACAAAAAAATAAGACATCCTATTTGCTTTGCCCCTCATGATGTGTAACTACCTAAGGGTCATATTTCCAAATATTTCATGTCTACTATTAACCATCTTCTAAATCACTAGAAAATATATTCACTACTATAAATGAATATATAATCCATGTCATGGTCATTTCTTATCTGGATTACTGCAATAGAAATAATAAAACCCTTTCCATCTTATCCAATCATACAAACCTCCACTTAATCTTTTAAATTTTTTAAAATGGCTAAAAGGTGAATATGAGATGATGACAGCTGAATAAATATCTTAGATGATTCCATCTGATGTTGATTTTGAAGGAAGGAGGTATCCCAGGCATAATGTATCCTCCTCATATCATTTCCCCCCTTCCCTTGTTGCTCATAATGAGGCATCATAGATGGGCTCACTCTTTGGGACACTGCCCCTCTCCTACATGTGTAGTCACAGTAAGGACTCAGGGTTCCAAAAGGTCTCTTACTGCCACTGGGTTTTAGTTTTCAGTCCTACATGCTTTCCTCCTTGATGAGTGTACCTGGTTGTTAATAAAATATTTACTAGCCAGATGAAAAAAATAAGGTGTTAAGTAAATTGCATCTGTATCCATTGCAAGGAGAATCAGATGTCATTTTCATAAATTGCCCCACAAGGCTCCTGAGAATCTGGTTCTCAACTTTTTACCCAACTTCTTCACAGGCTACTCATTTGCATGCCTGCCATTATTTGGTCTCTTTGCCCTTCTTTTCTCTAATGTTCTGCCTCTTTTGCTTTGGGGTTTCCGTATAAACTGCCCTCACTGTTTTCACCCTCACACATTACCTCCCACTCAATTTTAGTCTTAGTTTAAATAAATATCTGTGTAAGATTAATCTCCACTGGCTCTCCTCCATGACTACTCTAAATTAATGGGTACTTACGGTACTCTTTCTTTTCTTAAGGTATTTGTCAAATATTAATTATATACCTACTCATCTATTTTTATGTATGTTTGTCTCTCCTACTAATACTCTTTTGCCTTTTCCTCTATAATAAGACATAAGAATAGGAATGTATCATTTTGCACATACAGTTTTTATCACAATACCAGGCACAGAGTAGATGACAAATAAATATACATTGATGAATGAATGAATGAATGAATGAATAAATGAATGAATGAATCAATCAATCGATCAATGGGCACATCGTCACACTGACTTCCTGAAGGAAAATCCTCTGGCAGCAAAAGTTACAGTTGTAGGATAAAGAGGAGAAGGTAACTTATGAAGGGGAATTATTTGAAGTCAATAAGGCTCTATATAGATCAATCTCTTCTGCACCTATTTCCTTTTTCAGTGAAAAAGACTAGTCAAGCATCACTATTTCCTGCATGGCACAGTACTTCAGTTTTGTTTCAAATTATTCTTTTTCCTTTAAGTATATTAAAGGCCAGAAAATATGCAAATAGTGAGAACTTTTGCTCCCATGGTGGGTAAACCTGCTTTTGCTTCCCCTTGATTCTGTGACAAACGTTAATATGTCAAGCAATACTCATCTTCTTGTATACCTAAAAACAAATGCTTTTCTGGAAGCCACAAATTCACCAAAGTTCTCATTTCAGCTAACTGACCTCTACTTTGATAATCTCACTTACCCTCGTGTTTCATCCATCACTGAATTCCAGCTAATGTTTAATTTTATCTCTTGAAATTCATCTCCAAATCAGCAACTCCAGGGTTTCCAGCTACCAGTTGAATATCTGAATAGTTCGTTTCCCATACTGTGAGCATCCAAAATTCATCAAAGACAAATTCTGGCAATCATTTTCTCCTTTCTTATGTCCCCACATTTGCTATTTGAACTGCCATTCCTGAAGATATTCTCACTATGGACGATGGAATCACTGTTAACTTCTCAATACCTGTCATTGAGGAGAAGGGAAATGCTTTCTATTTCTTCTCTTTTGTATTTCTTTGATCTGAACCATTCTCTCCATTCTGGTTGTCATCAATCTCCTTCAGATCCTCAATATATTTACTCTAAATATAAACAATTGAAACAGTGTCCTAACAAGTCCTTCCACCTGGTCAGTTCTCCAACCCATTTTTCATCATGCTTCCTACTTCTTGGGTAAACTTGCTAAAATACCATTTCCTATAGGCACCTCCTCTATACTGAAATCTCCATAGGTTCCTTAACAGCTACTCAGGTAAACAGAAGTATATTAATTTGGCAGATAATAACATGATGCTATTCTCTCTTTCTTAGCAAATTTCTCACACTGCAGTTGAGCAAAAATACTTCACAACCTAGTGATATCTCTGTTCTCCATCGATGCCTTTCACTTGAAATATCTTTTGGTCAAAATTCCATCTATCCATTCTACCCATCATTCTACTTATGTATGTGCAGGTGCTTAATTTATATTGCTTTTTATTATAGCTGAGCATTAAACTTTAATACTGTGAAGGTCAAAGGCAAATCAAGAAATATAGAAGGTTTCATCAAGGGCATTAAAAAATAAAGCATGGGCACGAAATCAGACAGACTTGGACACAAATCCCTACTGTTTTAACTTACTACAGCATGTTAAAATAGTACCTAAACTCTGAGTCCCCATTTTGTCATAGTTCTAGTGATGAAAATAGGCTTATTTTTTCAAGGATTTGTAAGGATGTCATATGTATAAGATACAAAGCATAAAACACAATGTCTAGCACTATACAGAAGCTACTGTCATAGTAGAAACCATTGTGCATTTATAAACCAGAGAGTTGATACAAAGTGACTACACTGTAGCTGGCATAATAAATTTTTGTTGCGCTCTATATAGGAGTTTATATTCCAGGTAAGGGAAAAAAGCCACTCACTCACATGAACGTACCTAACCATTCTAAGCAAATGTAAATGAATGATGATATTGTTGGTAAGTTCCAAGTATTTTTAAAAAGGAAGACTTCACTTCTTCCCAGAGGGAGGGGACATCCCTTTAAAGAACTGATAGGTTCCTAAACTTTAGAAACATAACAGCTACAGGAATAGGTTTATTCTGAACAGTAAAGAGTTACTCTCTTTCTTTTAAAAATGAAGCTCATTTTAAATGAACCATTAATCATTTATTTACTTCACTAATTACTGATTTCTTTTTTAATTAACTTTTTATTAAATGACATTTTAATGGAGAGGGGGAAATGGCTTGAAAAAGGGACTGAAAATCTGGCCTGATAGGTTCTATCATCATGAAAGTGTCATTTTGCTCCTGGAACATCTATGATGTTGGTTGGCCTCAAATTATAAATACCCAGTGTATTTCTAACAGGAAAATTCTAGGAAGTGAGAAGGGATAAACTTGGTTTTACAGCATATTGAAAAGTAAATTCATATTTGATTTTTAGATGCTCTCTTTGGCAGAAAGAAAATGCAGTTAGTATTTAACCTCTTGCACTTCATTTCACAAAATGAATGACCCTGTTCAGAGGGAGATAAAGGAGATTTTACTAGCTTTTCTAATGATTAGGTACAGCTATATTGACCAGTGCATATTAGGTACAGCTATATTGGTTAGGTACAGATATATTGACCAGTTATATTGACCTATAAAGTGACTTACTATTCAAGACAATTCAGTTTTAAGTGGAATAATTTTAAAAGATGAGAAAATCAGTTGTTGAGATTTTAAAATGCTCATGTTAAACTTAACTCCAAAATTATATATATACATATGTGTATACATATATAGTCAAATCAAATATAGTAGCTTTAATGTGAATATATACATTTAAGTTTGTATCCACTGAATATGTTTTGCTAAATAACAGCCCCAAGATACCCATGATTTAATCATAAAACCTATGTGTGCTACCTCATACATATATAGCAAAAGGGATTTTGCAGAAGTAGCTAAGGCTCTTAAGGTGAGGAGAATGCTTGGATTATCCAAGTGGGTTCTAAATGCAATCCAAGTGTCCTCATAAAACAAGGCTGAGGGAGATCTGATCTCCCTTAGTGTACAGATGAGGTCAAGGCAACATGGCTATTGAAGAAGAAATGAAAAAGCATGAGGCAACCTGAATAGCAAAGATTCTGATCATGTGGTGAAGGAAATTCACAACACCCTAGTTATGAGGCTGTAGGGAGGAAAGAGTTGCAGATCAGAACTATTACAGCAGCCTCCCTTACATCAGTGGCTCATCACTTCTTGGGTGACACCATTACCTAGAGAGAAGCCAAAATGGATGGGGAAGGTATACAAACTAATCTTGCTCCTGGAAAAGAGAAAGGTTTTCCATGAGCTGTATGTGCTCCTGATGATGTGTGGGAAGGACCCCTTCCTATACTTTAAAGGTGCTTTAACCCTTTTCACAGGCAGTATCCTCAGTTCTGACAGCACAGCAAGCAGCAAGGGAAGATGGCTCCTTACCCATCTGGAGGACGCATCTGGATCTTCTTTAAACAAGACTAAACAAGAGTTCTTTCTTATTAAAACCTTTCATTTCTACAGCTATTTTCATGTTCAGAGCAAGCCAAGGACCAGGTGGAAACTCCACCCTTAAGATCTTGCTCCTGTTTGGGAGGAGCTGTAACTCAACATGTCTTTTGAAGGACTCTCTCACCATCAGATCCACACATCCATACTTCATGTAGAGATATGAAGGGAAAGAGGAAGAAAAGAAGAAATACAAAGAAAAACAAAATAGGAGAATGAGGGCAAGAGAGTCTGAGAATGAAAGACAGAAAGAAAGAGACCATCGGGTACGTGTGTATGACTCTCCTTCATATGGAATTAATGGTGGTTTAATGGGGTATGAAAGGATGTTTTACTGGAAACAATGAGGAACAATTGTCTAGCTCACGTTTCATTTCACAGGTCATTATTGCATTAAGAAGTAAATCGACCAAGTCCGGTAAATAACAGTCTGCGTATTGCCGAGAGCTTCAAACCAACAATTTTAGCCATCACCAACTAATATCTCTGTCAATTTAACCCTTGCAGGGTTGTGCTAGGGGGCTAAACAATTATAGTCTTTGCCCAGCTCTAGCAGGTGAGCATAATTCATTGCCCCTCTAGTCCCTTCTTTTGCAAAACCCAGGAGGCCATATTTTAGCATTGTTGTTTTGTTGATGAGCTAGTCTGAGCCCACTGCAGCTCCAGTGTTCTTGAAAAACAACCCCCATTTTAGTGAGTGCTGCAGGCATCTTTAAACAGACTGCTTCCTCTGCAAAATTAATTGCTGCAAAATGCATTGCTCCCTCATCTAAGCTTTTGCAAGCTCATACTCAGCTATTTGGGTGGGCCATAGATGCATCTGAGAGAGTCAAGGGTAAATGAGCTGTTTTCCTCTATTGTAGAAGGTCACAATTGTATCAGCAAGCATCATCAGGCACTGGACATCAAGAAGTTTCTAATGCCCAAATTCTGGTTCCTTTAAAGGTGTAATTGGTGGACAACACAAAGGCAGGCTGTATTTATACATGAGAGCATAGCAAATAAATAGATCAAAGAGAGTTTATACTACACAATCATTTTGAAAATACAAACAGTGAAGTGCATAATGAAATATGTAGAAAAATAAGATATTTTCTTGTTTCAACTTATAACAAAACATTATTTTTCAGGTTATGAATCATACTATAATATAATCACATCCAATGAGCCAGGTTATACCAATAACTTGTCTATCAAAACCTGATATTCACCTTGCAGAGCAGTCATGGAGGATCCTCCACTTTCTACCTCTGAAACAAGATCAAGTTTAACTTCTTTCCTGAGAGCAAAGAAATTGAAATGTTCAGGGATATTTACTTACCATATTTATTTCTTACTTTTTCACCTTCCGCAAGTGAAACCTTCAAAGAACTATGGCAGGTCAAGCAATAACCTCTCAAAATGCTGATGTCTTAATCTTGAATATGTGAATATGATGAAGGACTTAGCAGATATGATGAACACTGAATCTTAAAGTGGGGAGATTATCTGGGTGGGTATAATTTATTCTATAAATCCTTGAAGAACTCTCTCTGGCTGTAATCAGAGATGTCATGGAAGAGAAGTGAAAGAAATTCATGGCATGAGGAATACAGTCCAGTTGTTGACTCTGAGAAAACAGGGAGCCACAAGTCAGGGAGTGTGTACAGCGCTAGAAGCTGAGCAAGGGATGGGAATCTCAATTCTACAATCACATGGAACTGAATTTAGTAAAAGCCTGAGTAAGACTGCAAGTGAATCCACCCTCTGGAGTTTCCAGAAAGAGATGTAGTCATGGTGACCTCTTAATTTCAGCTTTGAGACAGAAAAGTGAGAAACAGTCAAGTTAACCTGTCTACTGACCTGTAGTAGTGCAAGACAAAACAGGGTGTTGTTTTAAGGCAGCAATTTATTATGGGAGCAGCAGATCAGTACAATGACCAGCTAAAGTTAAGATTTGCTGCTCAAATGTTCAAGTCCTCATCCCAGCCAGAGTCATGATAGATGAGGGTGGTGCTGGTAACTAAATGCTTAGTAGTATTCCTTAAGTGTGTTTGTGCATTTTGTCTTTTAGAGCTCGAGGGTGTACTCTCCTGCCTTCAAAGAGTTTAAGCAGAAAGAGGATATGACCCAGGTGTAGAGGGAGGCTGGCTTCCACACACAATGCTCAGTCAGGGAAAGTCATATCCAACCAACATGACAAGAAAGGAAAGCGATTAGTATCCGTAGCCACATTTGTAAAAATCAGCTTCAACTCCCTTTCTCCATGACAATTACTTTCAGGAACTTATATTCAATTTTTATTAATATTTCTCCTATGAGGGAGTTAAGCAAATTGTAATTGGTTCCTACAGGGAGTCCCTAATTCCATAGTAGAAAAATTGGCTGCTAGTCTAGGAAACTTTCTTCTGCCACCCTTTTCTTGACATGTTTTACATAATAATTGACTCATATTTCAGGAATCCTATTTATTATATAAATGAGTTCTACTACCATTATTCTTACTAAAATAATAAGTAATGCCTACGTACGATTTTAAAAGATGGCAACTTCCTAGTTATTACCCCTAAGCAGCAATAACTGAAGATTAGGAAAATGGAGGGGTAAGAGATAGGGAGTGTTTGCTTTTTCATTCTAGAAAGTTTTACTCTTTTGCTTATTCATTCAACAAACATCCCTAGGATAATTTCTCAAAACTTGAGTGTTGAATCACAGGAGCAGATCTTTAGAAGACTGCTATGTGCCAAGAAGTCATATTACAGGAGAGTATAGAACAAGTTCTGGGAAATGGGTTCCCATACTTTTCCCCAACACTGAGGTTATCATACACTTTGATCACTACCAATGTACTCAGTAAAGCAATAAATTAAAAAATAATTATAGCAGTAGGGTACATTATTGTCTTAGTAGCAATGGATAATCTTCTTGAGCTCCTCTTTTAATTTTTGTAATAATCATACAGGTATTTAAAATAAACATCTCCATTTCATAGATAGGAAACTGAGGTTCAGAAAAGATAAGAAACTTTCCTAGAGACAAAGAACACAGAGTCCAGTCAGACTCATTAGAAAAGCTCTTACCTGGCCTAAATTGTCAACCAGAATAAACTTTATAATAATAAAAAAATTAATTAAAAAAAGAGGAAAGCTCTTACCTGTACTTAATTATGAGATAAATTGGGATTTTTGTATGTATATTGACATTTGGGAAATGTTTTAGAATTCTTTTAAAAAATTAAGTTATTTTATTTTTGTTCTTAATTATAAGCAAGAGATTTTTCTGCTTAAGAGGTAAACTAGCTCATTTCCTATGGGTTGTAAGAGTTTATTAGATTTTTAGTTACATTTTTAATATATTTTGCAGAAGTTTTAAATTTTTATATAGTCACATTTTCAAATATTTATAGATTTTGTTTCATGCTAAGAAAGAGCCCTATAACCCTAAGACTATGGAACCTCACCAATAATTCTATATATCTATTTTTCCATCTTTAATTCATATGAAATTTACTTTTATAAATAGTATATAAATTCCTAACTTTTTTTCCTAAGTGGTTAGTAAAATGCCTCAACAATATTAATTGAATAATGACTGTCTTTCCATGACTTAAAATGCCATTTTTGTTATAAACTAAATTCTCAAGTACACTTGGAACTATTTCTGACTTTTAAAAAAGTCTTTCCATCCACATATCTATTTCTGGATATTTTTAATAATTACATTCAAACTGACACAAAATAGCATTAGTTTTCACATCTAGTGAGTATGCAAATATATGGAGAAAAATACTGAAAAGTAGAACAGAGAAACTTTCAGATGCATGTTTGAATGAGAAAGTCTTAATCATGAGTTTATTTAGTACCTACTGATAAGACACAAGCACTTTGCTTTTTGGGGGGACCACTTATGTATTCCTTTCTATTGCATTGCTCTCTGTCAGTCTCTCTCTCTCTTCACAAATATGTATGTATATGTGGTCAAAGAGACAAAGATTGCCTTAACTGAAAAATAGGTTAAAGTTTGAGTAAAGTTTTCCTCTAAATATTTCATACTGTTATACAAAAGGAATAAAATTAGTAATACAATAAAAAGTAGTATTATTATTAAATAAATCCATTACTAATTTTTAAATCATAGGAGAACTGCTTTGCTTTCAATGAAGTCTTACAAATAATAAGAGAATAGGGAATAGGAGGGAAAAGAACGACAGAAAAGAAAATGGAAAAAGAGAAGGGAAAGAGCCAATATATTATCATAGCAAAAAGTCACATAATTTCATTTAGTTCCAGGTATTCAAAAATAGTTTCTCTTGTGAAATACTGATGTTACTGCTTCACATACAACAAAACATAGACATGTGAATAGACTTTTCATAAAAGATCATTAACTTGAGTAGTAAAATTCCCAGTCTCATAAAAACTAATGCTTTTTGGAGGACTGGATATTTAAACAGTAACTAGTAACTCCTACAGAATCACAAATAATCCATGGCTATGCAAATTTCTTTCACTCTCTGAGTTATATGCCCAGAATCAATTAGGTATTATCTAGAAAGGTTTCTATTTGTATGGCTAGTTACTAATCCTAAAAATCCAAGATATAACTAATAATCAATAAAACTGATTTCTAAAATTAAAATTTAATATGTTTTTTTTAAAAAATCAATAACCTTTAATATTTACCACTCCAGAAAAAAGCTAAGAAAGAAAACATTTTCATAATGTTATTTAGTTCTTGAAGTATAACTGATACAACTAAAAAATTTTAAATTGCATAAAATTTAAATTAATTGAAATTTAATAGTAAAAATGATAATTATTGAAAAATGTTTAAGTATCTTTGAAGAACTTGTATATTTGAACTAATTTTTAATGATAAAGTTTATAAACTCTAGATATATCAAATATTTCTGCTAAAATGTAGTTTCTGAGTTAAAATGTTTAATTGTACAATACACAAGTAACTAAATGTAGAAGAAAAATGCAAAATATCTCAATACTTTTATATTGATATCTTAAATTATAATATTTTAATATATTGGATTAAATAAAAATATTATTAAATTTAATTTCATGTTTCTTTTTACTATTTTTCCTTTTCTATCCTGGCAATTACAAAATTTAAACTATACCTGTCATTTTTATTGTTAATTATTAGGCAATGCTGTACTGGATAGGTAATTCTGCTTTCTATGTTTTGGAAAATCATGGAAAAATGATTGACAAATTGGAGAATATCAAAGCAAACTAGTATAGACAATAAAGATCTTAAAAAATTCTTTCACATATTAATTAAAGAAAGAAATGTAAAATTTTATGTTTGGAAGAGAATGTAGAATTTTTATATTTATAATTGGGTAATTAAAAAAGCATTGTCTTATTGTCTTTGAATAAGAAAAAGGCTGTCATTTGGAAAGAATTATACTTATGCTCTGTCATGTCAGAAGGCAAATGGGACACTGGGTAGAAGCCATAAAATAAGATCCTAACAGTTAAAATGACTCAAACCATGTTAGACAGCCTTACAGGAGAGTGAGTTTGCACTTTCCGGGACAGCTAATAGCAGAAACCACATACACACTGAACAGGAAATACTGAAGGAAAAATTCTTTGACCTTCAAGGAACCATCCAAATCTAAGATGCTTTCTTTCTGTTATATACTATTGCAGACTAATAGATAAAATAAGCAATATTTCCCTACATACATTCTGAAATACAAAAGTTCTATTGGATACTAATATCCTATGAGCATGAGCAAGTATTCTATAGTCAAGTTTGAAAAATATTAAATCATACAAATGTAAGTCTCTTTTTATTTTACTATAGCACTTACCAGAACCTTTAACATGCTGATTCTTCAAAATGGGAGTAGAGTGTTCAAAATTTATTTAGTCATTGACATTAGTTTCTCAATCTCTTGAAACTAGTACATAAGAACATGCTAAAGATTTACACATTAAATAAATTTTTGAAATTTATTTCACAAAATACTTGATTGGCAAACTGAAGTTGAATTCTTGACTTTGTCACTCATTTACTCACCTATACTTGTTCATTTATTCCCTCATTCAACAAACAGTTACTGAATATGTATTATATTCCAGGGATTGCACTCAAAATTCCAAGATGCATGCCTTTAAGATATTCACAGTCTGGTCTGAAGACAGGCTTGTAATTAATGGCAGTAGAGCATGGTATGCAACAGAATAGAGTGACAGTGACACCACGGTTCGATGAGGCAGAAATATACATGACGTGAAAATCAGGTATCATTTCATGGATCTGTTGTTCCATTGCAACACTGCAGACAGTCCTGTGCCTATTCTATCTAAGCACAACTTGTATAGTCATCTCTTTCAAGTATGTCTTTTAAAACATTACCTAATAGTCTAAGATCAAGGCAAATTTCCTTTCTTTCTCCAGCCTTTGTCTATAAGTCCAAGTATACCTTGTCCAGTGTCTTTTGAACCTGTCTTTTGAACCCATCTTACACCAACTACTTTTCTTAGTTTCATAGCCTGGTTCTTCTGTCCTCATGAACAAAAAATATTTTCTTATCTGTCCTAATGTTCCTTCTAGAATACACCAATGCTACATGATACTTTGCTCTCATTGGGCACTTAACATTTTTCTAGTTGAAAAACTTAGCAAACAAAAGAGAAGCTACAGGAAAATGTACTAAAATAGCTTCTGGGTCATGAAAACTCCTCTTATATTATTCGATTATTAATAAGCAACCTGTAGTAGATAATGTGGACTAATGCTTTTCCTAGGTGTGCCAAAGTTCATTTAGTGTATGTAGACAGAGAAAATTATATCTCTCTATATACGTATATATTATATACACAGATATATATTATTCTCGATATAGATATCTATGACTAAGTACATTTTTGTGGTTTTATTACACTGTCTTTCCAAATGTTGTAGTAATTGACAGTCATTTTTTAAAATCTACAAATCTATTTGCTACCATGTAAACTGGAAATATGTGAATTATTCAGTTAACTATATCTCTGTACAACACCCCACCAGATGATTAAGACCACACGATGATAATTATCTAGAAGTGGTCACGGATTCAGACTTTGGAGTCAGACAAATATAGATTTACATCTTGGTTCTGCACATTCTAGCCATGGGACCATGAAAAATTAGTTAACTCCTCTAAACTCCTATTTCTTCAAATGCTGGAAGGGGATAACCATCCCTCCATGTTAAGGTTGTTGTGAGGATAAATGGGGATGTTTATAAGCCACTTAGCTTAATGCCTGGCACATGGGATATGCTAGATAAATGGCAACTATTATTATTGCTAGTTGGGGTGGATAATTGCTGGAATAATTACACATTCTCCGTTTGCTTTGTTCTGTGTAGACAGAGCTTTGTGTAGGAGAAAATGGATAGATCTAAGAAAGCTAATGTTGGAGAATGTGGAGAGAAAGAAGGGTGGAAACTTAGGAAGAATGTACCCATGCTGAACAGGAGGGTGTTCAGTCCTAAACCTTCTATTAATTAGTTGTGTGATTTGGCCAAGTTATCAAATATCTATGTCAGTTTCTGTCTCCCTGAAACAGAAGGAATAAGAATCTCTTGTCTCAGAGTCCATCCTATTGATGGCATTAAGTGAAATCATTCATCTGAAGATCTTAATGCAGAGTCAGAAACTTGTAGATACTAGCAAGTATTAGTTGTTAGTGGAAGACTTGAGGAAAAAGACAATCAGAGGAATAAAATGTCTAGGTCAAAGAAATGAAAAGGAATTTGTTTCCTTAGATAACATGACCTTTCACCTCATCCTTTGCAAATTGTATATGAAAGTTATTCCAACTCGCACTAGAGGACCATTTCAAAATGCAATTAAATATTGTTAGATCATTCACAGCCTGGAGATCAAGCAAGCCATGGGGTAGAGAGAGAACAGTGTAAAAAACAAAAAGCTCTTTGGGTCTTACAAAGTATCACTGGAAGCTTAAGCCTTCTCTGCTTGGGATAAAATTCCCTGCAGTCACATATCCCAAAGATTCTAATATTTTCTGAGACTCCACTGTGCCTTTTTATTTTAATACCCTGACATCTGGAATCCTAAAAGTCTAATGTTTAACCATAAATATCTGCTGAGATTAAAGAGCTATATACCAAGTTTCAATCTTTGGGACCTATAATTGCTTGGGAAAAGAGAATGGTATTTTCCCCTCTAGCTAGAAGAAAAAGACCTCTGCAAGCACAGATATTGGCAGACAAATTTTCTAACAACCGTTTCCTCTCTCCATTCAGTCCTCTCATTTTCTCCCTCCCTCTCCTTCCCCCATTTTATAATACCATCTTGCTGTCATTCCCAGAACAAATGGGAAGAAAGAAAAGCAGCGAAAGCTTAAAGAAAAGACACATTTCAAGATCTAGCTACGAAGACTTGAGAAAATGTGGACCACTCTCCTCTTAGTAGCTGAGCATAGTCTCCACATTATTTGAGATTTCCCATTACTCAGTCAGGAACCACTTCATCACTCTACAGGCTGACAGTCAAATGCCAGTTTTATTTTCTTTTTTATCAAGCTAATATTTTATTTTTGATCTGAGGCAAGTCCTTTTAAGGTCTCCACGGTGGTTTATAACTTTCCTTCTCAAGAAGTGTCCAAGAAGTAAGACCATTTGAAAAATGTTTCTTACCCTCTCATGCTAAAGAATGGAAATACGTCCCCGCCCTGAAGGTGCATTTGGTCAAAAGTCCTAGACAGACCACAGTCCTTTGCTGGGAATGATGTCAAGGAAAGTGTGGGAAAAGTTGACTGTGAGTTAAGAAATATAGTGCAATAATTCAATGCGAAGATTAAAAACAAATTTAGCATTGAACCCATTTTTATCCAGTGATGTTTTGAGGTCATTCATCTCATTTTGATACTAGGAAAAATAATCTATATTAAAAAAAAAAAACTTTAATGTGTTATTATTCAAAGACTTCATTTGGATTGTAAATACGACTGTATCTTTTCAATATCTTTTAAAAATAAAGCTAATGTGTATGTTTATATCTGTTGGTATTTGGCACAGGGAGCTCAATTCTTGATTATTCATGAGAATTTGAAACGACCCATTTTTTTAAATTAAAATATTAATTGCCTTCTTAACATTCTGTCCATTTACTTCTAAGGGAACAAATAGCTCTAAAGCAGTGATTCTCTATAATCTTAGCATAGTAGAATCACTTGGAGCTAGGTGGTGTGTGTGTCTGTGTGTGTGTCTGTGTGTGTCTGTGTGTGTGTGTGTCTGTGTGTGTCTGTGTGTGTCTGTGTGTTTAAACACAAAGTTCTGGGCTTCAGACTCAAACTGACTATTGACTCAAAATCCCCTCCTACATGCAAATGAATGTTAAATGTTCTAGATGATTCTGCTGATAAACCAGCTTTTGGAACCACTCTCCTAAGCACATCAAACTTACCTCCACACCTAAGAAATCCTGGCAGAAGAATAGAGGGTTTTTGTTTCATTTCACACTTTTCAAATTTATTGAGGACGGATACTTTTTAAAAACAGTGTAACATCTCGCATAAATTAAACACAGAAAATAAAAGATCCACGTTTCTTTTATTTAATTCAACAGATTTTAAAATGTGCCTGTCAAATTGCTCTGTTTCTAAAAGATAACTGTGTGTGATGACCTCATAGAGGGTGAGCGACACATCTGCACCAGACATGTCAACACTTCACTGACAGAGCCCGAGGTATTCAAGCCCCTCTCAGTGCCCATTTTCTCACTGCAGCCTGCTCACAGGCCTGCTTCCACTCCTCATGCTCACACTGCCACACTCCACAATTAGTGTGGACGATGTTTACAGAGAGTAAATAAAATCACAACACTGCAGCTCTTAAAACCTTCAACACCAATATGAATAAGCTCTAAGTGTCATACCCTGGTTTACAAAGGAACGGGCTTTTTGTCTGCCCCCAAGAAGCCCTCACCCACTGGACATATGCAGTAACATGGGTCTCCAGTGTACCCCAGTGTATTGTGCTGTTTGTTCTGAATGAGTGAAATGACAACTGGAGTGTTTAGAATGCTAAAGATGCTCCTGGAAAGTTAGCTTCCATTTCTTAAAATAAATTTCCTTACTTTTAGTTGAGGTAATATTTGAATCCCGCCCCCCTCAGGTAGTGCCACCTTAGAGTGCCCACTAGCAAATCACCCACAGTCCACCACTACAGTCTAATGCACTTCATTTTACCCCCTTCTACTTACTATCTTCACTTTAGTTATAAAATTACAAAATACCATTGAAACTAAAGCCCTAATTTGTTTCAGTCATCTCCCACAATCCTGGCCTTCCAATAGTGTAACTGGTCTGAGAGGTGTTTCTGTTCATTTCTGTAGCTTGAAGCAGAAACTGAGTCAGAAGCCAGCACCTTCAGGGCTACCTATGTGGGATACTAATGGAAAGGTTTTGTTGTTTTTTTTTTAATGATTTAGGATTTTCAGACCTTCAGATGCCTCCATAGTCAAGAAAAGTCCTTTCCAGAATAAAATGCAAATGATTCCTGAAGGATCTCCTGCTTGGGATTAACCACCCTGCACTCTCTTGCCACATATGTTTCAAAGTTGGCTGCAAATGCAAACTTACAGATAAGTACAAAACAAAATTAACAGCTCACTTTTCCCCTGGCTACACACCCTGCATTACACAGATAGCAAAATTCACTGGCACAGAAGCCTTCATACTTGATACACATGGATAATTTTTGCTCCTAATGCCAGAGTATATAACAATATACCAGGACCTGTGGATATCTTGCTGAGTGGAGAATTTTGCATGAGAACTTCCATGTGCAAATAAAATCTATATTTTTCAAATTTAAAATAAACCTCAAAGGCAATGAATTCCAAATTGGTTGCTAATAACATTGAGAAAGGACATAAAGGTGGGTCAAACTCAGTGCCACTTGGAATACTTATGAGAGTTGGTTCCTCTGGTCTCCATTTTCATCTTCCCTGCACTCCCCCCCCCCCCTGCTTTATATAAGATGACAGATTCTTGAAGTGGCAAAAGTAAATTAGATATTAATTCTTTAAGACTAAGTTTGTGCTTTTCATCTACCAAATTGTGAACAGGAACTGGATGACAGCATAGACGAGAATGGTTTAAAACATAAGACTTAAATGATGGAAGGAGGACGCTTTTGGAATTCAGAGGAAAGCACCACAACCTCATTGGCACCTGGAAGGCACCTTTCAAAGTGTGATGTCTCCTCCATGGCAAGAACTCACAGATTGTATTTTTAGTGCAGTAAAAGGCATATTCTACTGCAGGAATCTTTGCAGCTGGTACCTATAGCAACATCATTTAAAATGTTATAAAGCTTTAATACATCAGGAGGTTAAGGCAGTTAGTCATCTACCCTTCCTATCAGCTACTCACATACAAGTTCAAGCTAATCCACACATCAATAGCAAATGGATTGATAGGTTTTGGCATGACTCTTGCTTCACAATCAAGACAGTTAGAAAGTGAAACATATAAGCATTGCAACTACATAGCTAGTGCATGTTTAGCCCAACAAGTGTATTTATGCCACATTCAGTAAGCCCCTAATAGTTCATCAAAAAAATCATTCAAAAACATGGAGTCTTTGATCAACACGTTAGAGTCCCTGTTTGTGCAGACATTTTCAAGGCCACACCTGTCTATTTTGGCATCCCCCCTTCACACACCAAAGACAATTATGCAAAAATCTATATATTCCCCTTCTGAGAAAGGTTTTTCCTGGCCACAAGGAAGAACCCAATTGACCTGGGAAAGTCAAAGTGCTGGAAAGTTAACATCACTAATAGTATCCTTCAGCCAGTGATTAGTGGGAATTGAAGTGTGCATAGTTTAGCTTCTTCACGGCATGTAGGGATTACTGTGGTCATATTCCCATGAGTTCTCCCAACATGAGTCCCTTGACAGCACATCTTGTGTGTTCTTCCTTTTGCTATTTTCCTTCTCTACTGTTTTGAGTTTACACTCCCAAATAAACTTGGATTGTAAACCTTGGGTCACCATCTACCTTTAGGACAACCCAAAGTAGAACCCTGTCTTATGACCTTATTCTTTTCTGAAATGTCATTTTCATCAAGTATTCCGGGCACATGTCCCTTTTTTACTGATTCCACAGATATGTGACTCTCATCAAAAATCACAAGTGAGACAAGCTCTGAAATCATTTATATAGTGGGTTGATTCTTTACAACAATGGGCTAAGTTACTATACAAAGCTATCTGACTAGATCGAATGGTAAATGGGAGACTATAAGTGTCTATTTGTTTCCTTTTATCACACTGCATGTATTTTCTTAATATTTATGCTCTTTTAACATTTAATTCCTTCAATGAAAAGGTGTAGTTACTGCTTATATTCAATAGGTAAAACCAATACATCAAAATGAATATCTATTCAGCATTTCTATATACTTAGCACTATTAAAACCTATACTGTAGTCACCAAAGCATGCCATTCTATTGCAAGGATAAACCTTTAAAACATGAAAACATTTCAGAGTTACATTAAAAAGCACTGAAGCACATAATTGTGTGATAATTAAAATACTTATGTAGAAATTTTGATAAATGCCAAATTCTATAAAACAATGATAATAAAAATGGAAGAAAGGTGGAAATAAGTGAAAAGGTACCTAGAAATATTTTGCCTCCAAATTCACATATTACAAAAAAATGTAAAATCAATTATCCGAAAATCTCAATTCCTTCTGCGTATTATAAATGGTCTGAGACAAATGGTATTATCAACAATTCACTGGTTATTAATAACTCATTTACTCAGTCTCTCAACCAATATTTGTTGAGCATTCCCCAACTATACAGCAGTGAACAAAACAAATTTCTGTCCTCATCCACTTTTAGATTACAATGCTAAAAGATAAGAAATAAATCATCAAGTAAATTTTCCTTTTATAACATTTTAAGTGATGGAACTCTGACCAAAATAATTAAATAAATAAAGCAGACATGGTAGGACCAGAGTATAACTATTATTTAAGAATTATATATACAAAAGTAATTATTTAAGATAGGGTAGTGAGTGGCGGCTTCTTTGATGAGTAAGCATTTGAACAGAAGTTATCTATTCTGCAAAGAAGGGAGGATGTTTCAGGCAGAGAAAACAACCAGGAAAATGTTCTGAAGTAGTCAGAAGCCTATTGTGTTAAATGGAAAATGAAACCATGATAATTAAGTAAAAGGATTTTACAAGAAAAAGATGCTATGACAAAGGTAGACAGGAGTCAGATACTACAAGATATATAGATTTCTGGTTTGGATTTCATCTTAGGTGGGGTTCATAAGTCATTAGAAAGCTAAAAATATTAACCTAGCTATTGTGTAGAAAATAGACTACGCAGTTTAGAAGTGAAAGAAGGAAGATCAATTAGAAGGCTTTTCCCTCTCAGGTGAGAGATAGAGATGGCTATAAGTAGGAGAATTGGGACTTAGAAACTAGATTAAAAGAGGATCTAGATAGTTTATTGAACTAACCTGATTAAAGATGACACCTATTACTGAAGATGGGACTAAACAAGAAGGTGGATGAAGAAGAGATTATTAATCCCATCTGGATCATACCAAGTCTGAAACACCAATTAATTTCCTCATGAAGTCAGTTGGATATACCAGACCAAAGTTTAGGTTGAGTCCATAAAGAAAATATAAATTTAAAGTCATCAATATAAAATGGTGTTAAAACCTTAACTTGGATCAAGACTGAAAGAGAAAAAAAAAGGTCTGAGATAGAGACCTGGAACATTCATATAGTTAGAACTTAAACAGGGAACAGTAGGCTAGAAGAAATCTGAAATTAGTAAACAAAAGAAAGAGAAAGAGAATCAGAGAAATTCTTTAGATTTACCTGCAGCACATTCTACCTTATTTATACTCAGATTCCCATTGCTTGTGGAGGAAGAAAGACATTGATCTCTCCATAGATATTCAAGAAACTGAAAGATTTTTTGATCATGGTCTTCCAGGACCAGTGAGAAGATAGAGAAAGGGAAAGCATGTCATCACCTCTACTGCCCACTTCTGTTTAAGTCTTTATGGAAGAAAAAGATCAGCTCCAAAGCCAACAAAGCTGGTTCCAGATATGCTGGGAGACACATTAGGTTCAAGCGACAGAGTTAGTGAGGACTTTTCTCACCTATGCACAGAGCTGAGTGTTGGGAATCATCCCTGTTGATAGATCATAGATAATCTCAAGTATAGCACACAATGTGGGACATCACAGCACCATTTTAAATACTCAACACACTCCTGCGACAGAACAAGTGGGGCAGCATACAAGCAGAGGTCATCTTTAGAACCCAGTCTCACTTCCTCTGGCAGTACAGCAAGCCAGCTCCTTCACATACATGCTCTCTCTTCTGGAGGCATGTAGTTCAGACATAACTAACCTGTGTTGTAGAAAGATTCAGTCCACTCTGCCTCAGATTTTGGAAATACAGAAACTGGTGGAGGTAGACCCAGGGCTCTCCCATCCAGGTCCTTAAAGAGATATTTTCTTGGATTTTCACAGTCTGATTCAGAAAAACCCTGTGTGCCTTTATCTTTCCTGTAAAGACAGAAGCAAGCAAGCAAGAAGAAAACAAATATTGGTAGTGCAGCCCTTAGTTGAAATACAGCATATTTTATTTTAATGGCATATTGTACAGTTATGAATAAGACTATAAAATGTTATTTCCCAATAATATGATCAAAACGAAAACATTCTTATTAATCAAATTTTCTGAATATCTGGACAATATATTTACATAGATTGTTAATTATCTAAGAAGGTGCAATAAAAATACACCTAACTCTGAAAGCTGTTGAACATATTGTAATCACTTCTTTATGGAAATTAGGGGACCTGAAAAATCTAAAATTATCATTGTAAACATAAACTATATTTTTTCAATACAAAATAAAAGTAAAATAGATGCTCTCATTCAACAAATATTTATTCAAACCTACTCCCTATAAACTGGGGGATGTACAACTGATAAAACAGATATGGCTTCTATATTTTCAGAATTTTGAATCAATCAGGATATATAAACAATTTATAGGCAATCATAATATTCAATTATGGAGAACATATTTGCTTTTTCCTGGTCTAATACTTTTAAGTACCATTAATAATAATATTAAATATTAATTGCATGCCAGCCATATGTCACATATTAATAGTACAAAGAATAAGATGCCAATATCATTTAGCTTTATAACTGTTCAATCCTAGAGGTAAGGCAAGAATGTAAAGAAAATTGGACGGTAAAAGAAAAAATGACAGATAATAAAAACTACATATCTAATAATGCTTAAATACTAACATATAATATACACAGATATCAAATTATAATGCTCAGTACCTGAATATTATGTAATTTTATAAACCAATATGATTTCAATAAAAAAATCAATAAAGGAGATGGATATTGGGTCAAAACATAATTTTTTCTAATTAGGGTGATTTTCCTTCATCCTTTTATTCTAATGGAGTTTTCCCCAGTATTGTGGGAAAGAAAAAGTAACCCATCTCCTTGTTCCTAATTTCCCCAGTTCAATCCATGGCACCAGGAATTCTTTATCTAGTTTTCATATCCTTGAACAATACTTGAAAGTCATGGGTACAGAACAGATCTGGACATACATGGTCTGAATGGTTCTGTGTGAGCTACATTCATCAGCTTTGGTACTCCTAAGAGCAGACATAGTCTTTCTCTACCTAATAGTCTGCATTAAGTGTTCCCAATGAACACTAGTGATGCCATACTTTTTAAAAAATTTATTAATTTTACCAGGCACAATGGCTCAAGCCTGTAAGCTTCAGCCTATGAAGCAGCTGGGGCTAGGGATTGTAGTTTAAGTCCCACTCAGGGCGACACAGTGAGACCTAGTCCCAAAAAATAGCTGGGCATGATGGCACATGCCTGTAATCACAGCTACCTGGGAAGCTGAGGCTGGGGATTGCTTGAGTCCGTGGTACCCCAGGCAACGTGAGCCAGCATTTCCATGGGCAAAAATAGTAAGACCTAGTCTCAAAAAATAAGTAAATAAATAAATAAAATAAAATTTTATTAATTTGTTTTTAAAAATTGATTGCATATATATGTGCTATATAATTATGTATGTGATATATATATATATATACACAATTTTCTACCCTGGGGTTCTCTTACCCCTTAAAACACGTGAACCATCTTAATCTCTTGTGCCCATCCCTCTCCTGATTTTAGCCCCCCTCTACCTTTCTTGCTCTATGATTCAGTTCTGTTAACAGGTTTAAATTTTTCTTGCCAATTTGTTTTCCCTATATCCCTCACATAAGTGAGACCATTTGGCATTTCTCTTTTTCTTTCTGGCTATTTCTGCTAACATGATTCCTTCCAGCTCCATCCACATTGCTGCAAATGACTTAAGTTTGTCTTTTTTGGTTGTTGAATAATATTCCATTGTGCACATATACCACAACTTGCTGGCACATTTGTCTGTTTTGGGATATTTGGGTTGTTTCTATATTCTGGCTATTATAAACACTGCTGCAACAGACATCCAAGTACAGGTGTTTTTTTTAATTAGTTTTTTTTATCCTTTGGGTAAATCCCCAAAAGTGGGATTGCTGAATCAAACAGTAGTTTTATTTTCAGTAGTTTGAGGGTCCTCCACATAGCTTTCCATAGTGGCTGGACCAGTTGGCATTCCTACCAGGCAGTGTGAAAAGTGGCACCATACTTTCTATGAAATATTCAAGAATGAGGATCATCCTTTCCAGTGATTTTGAAAGTATCCTAAAGGATGATTATTAATAAAAGTAAACCAATACAATATTATCAATAAAAATGTGTGATCAATCCTACTCCTTTAACTAGCCAAGTCCCATGACTGAGCACAATTTCAAAGGAGAAAGAAATAACCTCACTAATAAGAGACTATAAAAGTTATTTACCAAAAAGAAAAAAGAATTGTGACTACTCAATCAATTTACTGTATCATTTTAGAAGGACTTAGCTTCTCTCATTGATAATTTGGTTGTTTCCAAACTTATTTTGGAATTTGAAGAATTATCTATTCTTCAATAGAATAACAAATATTACTTATTATAAATATTAAAACTGGTACCTGTGTTGTAATGGAAAAAAGTAGAACTTGTTTATGTCTTTGATCTTAAGCATCCTGGTTCTTTCTGCTATTATTGGATGTGGGATTCCAGTGTTATCTGTATTGGGCAGAATGCAGACATCCAGGTCATCGGTATAGCAAGTCTTCTCAAAATTAGAAAAAGTGACATCTAAAATTAAAAAAAAAAATTGGTAGAGCATGAGACTCTTACATATAAATATATATATACATATATACATAGTATTAGCATTAGGGTGTGTAAATTACCTACCATAAATACAGACTATATAACTAAATATTTTATTATACACACACACAGGAATTAGTTTAGTTAGCTGGAGTAGTTTTAGAAGCTTATAAAGATCTTAACTTGTCATATTTGTTAATACAGACTTAGATACTATATGCAAAATAGAAGAGCAGTTAACTATATTAAAATAATAAAATCAAGAGTTTCCATCAAATCTTTGATCAAAATCTATGTATTTTTTAGAAAGACAAACTAAATGAATGAGAAGTGATTACATAGTACCAAAGACATTTGATAGAAGCTTAAGTTCTTTTGAATTTCAATCCTAGTTATTCCATCAATAACTAAATAGCCAAAGTTGAGACACAATTTCTGCATCTGTTTACTCTGAATAATAGGAAAAGTAGCAACTACCTAAGAGACCTGTCAAATAAATGAAATAATTCCCGAGAAAGTTCTTCAACACATATAAAGTAGTTCTACTTTTTAAAGGACTCGTTTAGCATCATTATTAGCACAAACTGTGGTTATAAATATTCAGTACTAATCAATAAGACAGAGAAATCTAGACCACACTGCAGTTGTGTTGATAAAATTTCAGGATAATACTAAAGATTTTGTGCACAGATGCATGAAGCTGCATTGCTTGGCTAAGCTCAAACAACCTACCTCGAAGTTTCATAAAGCCGGAAATTGAACAGCCACTCCTTACTTTGTGCCATGGCTCTTGAGGCCACTGATTTGGTTCTGAGGTGAATATAGGCCAGAGAATACCAACTCGACCCCTTCTTGGATTAGATGGAGCTCTATCTGTTGATGTTAAGTTGGCAGAGCAAGGTTTAACTCTATCCAGAATGCAGTCAAAAGTGGAACTAGTGGCTACAAGGACTGAATTCCTAAGCAGAATCTGGACACTTTCAGCAGAGCTCTGTGGAACTGAAGACACATACACTATTGCCAACAGACCAATGGCATTGTCTACCAGAGTGATGTTCTCCATCTCCAAGTTGTTCTCCACATGTAGCATGGCACCGTAGTCAAAGTTCTTAAAAGCCAAAAAGCCAGAGACACTAGTGCAGTTGTCAAGTCCATTTTCCTTATAGAGATGAAGGCCATGAAGGTTTGAATGGGCCACATTGTCAGACCAAAGAGCTTTAGGAGGGGAACACCCGTGGCCCCGGATGTGAAAACCAAGTCTCTCTGATCCTGCTACAACATTGCCATGGAGGTTAATGTCTTTTGCCTGGTTCATTTTGATTCCTGCCACCCAAATGGTGGACCATGCTGGCTGTGTCATCAGCACCACAAGGTTATTGGAGAGAGAATAGGTCTGACCCTCCAAATCAATGCCATGGCCAGCTGTATCATATACTATATTGTCATTGAAGATTATACCGTGACTCCCAGCCATACGAATGCCCCCTCCACAGCTTTGGTGCAAAGTAGAAGATACTATCCTAGATTCTGCTGACACATTAATGAGTTCAATGGATGAATACAATGGTGATCCCAAGTTTTGAATTTCCACATTGAAAAGTTGAAGGATACCTGCAAATATAACATATTATCAGGTCTTTGGCATATTTTTGGCAGTTGAGTCATGCTATCAAAATATGAATCATTATAAATATTACATGAATGCCTAAGAAAATTTTATGTGTAATCTGAAGAATTCAGTGATAGGACTGGGAGATAAGAAAGGAGAGACAGGGGAAAGAGACCAGCTCCAAAGATAGGAATAGCTAGCTTAAAGATTCCATGTATTTGTCTATAGGACTGGATCAAAGGAATAGGTAGGAATGAAGAGAATATGGGTTTCTGGCCACTAGACTCAAATTCGTGTTTCCCTCCCTGTCTCATGAACTCCATGTGAAAGACCATGGCCATTTTGACAAATATAATGCAATAAAAAGTATAATGGTTGGCTCTATAAAGTATTTTAAGCAGTTCTTAAGTGTTTAAGTGCAAAATTTACTGTTTATGTCTAGAAATATAATACTCACAATGTGCTTTATTATTAATAGACATGATAGAAGTAATAGCATTTTAAAAGTCATTTGAAGATCCAGTAGTCTTTTTTTCTGAAATTTTATCCTAGCTACTCTAATATTTCCTGGTGCATTTTCATAATTATAAGATTTTCTGTATTTTTATGTTGGGGAAGATTAGTGAATTATTTAGTCTCACAAAGAATTTTATTTGTATTAATTTAAGTAGATATTATTAAAGCATAATAAAAAATACAGCCACTACATAAATTTAAAAATATAATAAGAACTAATAGGTAAGTACATAATTCTTGGTATGAAAGGTAATAACATGATTATAGGGGAGAAATGAGTGAAGTTAATAACTATAACACCCAACTTCATACTGTCATAGAATCTTCATTATGTACCAGCCATTGATCTAATTCATAAGTATAATATATTTGTAGATGCAATGTGTACAGAATATATATATATATTATAATATTGTATCATATTTTCACAAAAATCCTACAATACAGGTAAAACTATTATCTATTATACCCACTTTACAGATAAGGAAACAAGCACAGAAGGATTAAAGAATAAGACAAAGATTTGGCAAAAAGATGCCAAATCTAGTGTGAGTCCACACAAAATGTGTTGAGTTTAGAGAATGGAGAGGAATTCTAAACCTTCATCCAAAATAATATCAGGACTAATTTTAGTGATTTTTTTTAAATGCTATACCTATACACTTATAATTCACAGTTCTAAATTATACAAGATCTACATACTTTAAATGAAACACTACCAATGACTGAAAGCAAATAATAAATACTTAAAATATTTTAAACATTTTAATTTAAAGTTAAGCAACTTTTTGTTCACAGATGTCTTCATGTGTCTCCTTTGAAAAGCACAATTTTAAGTAAAGCTTGTTGTATGTTATTGGTCCAGAAGGGGGAGAATGACAGAAGCTTCCTATTGAAAAGTAAGAATTGCAAATCCTGGCTTATATTTCTGCTATATCATTATTCCAAAACTATAGTTGTCACTCTTGACCTACATCTATAGTTCCCTCTTCCTCCAAGTTCTGGAGAATAATACAAAAAATGTATAAGCATTCTTCATTCAGCATGGGGACCTTTATTGGATTCAGAGATAGAAGGATATTGGTGGAAACTGGTGGAATATGAATGCTCTCTTGAATTCAATTAATAGTAATATACTCAAGCTTATTTTTTGGTTTTCACAAATGTAACTGAGTTATGTCTGATATTAACAGCAGGGAAGACTGGTGAAAGATATGCATGAGCCCTACACGGTCCTTGTATATTTTCTACAAGTGTAAAATGACTAAAAAGATTAAAAATTCATGTAACAAGGACTTACTAATCAGCTAGAATCTGAATATTATTGCTGCAATTTCCTAACTTGGTGACTTTACTTACTCTTCATTAATTTTATTCATTCACATTTACTGGGTACCCAATACACAGCAGTTATCATACTAGGAAACAGAGATAGAGGACCTAACCTTAAACTAAATGATTTCATAAACTCATGATGGAGTTTTACAAATAATCAAGCAATTTTATTATAGATTCCATTATCTCACCTATAAAAATGAGGATAAAATATTATATCTCTTACAGAAATACTAGGATTAAGTGAACTAAAATGGGTATAAAGCCCAGCATACTTCCTGGTCAACAAGAAGAATTCAAAATATGTTTTCTTCCATTTCTTTTGGGGAAGCTGGAAAAAAGCCAAGCCTCAGCAGGGACTTTGGTTCAGAACCAAGTCAGACTTGGGGGCCATTCAGCTCCAGTTGGTGCTCACTATAAAATCTGAATTTCTAACCTGTTCTTGTGACTATGTTCTAAACAGACCGGAAATTCTAGTAAAAAGGAGTCTTACTAGCTTCCCCTCCTAGCTTTTCCACCTGACATACTGCAGGATAGTTTCATTTCTCTAAGATCACAGCTCAGGAACAAGGTTTCTCAGTCTTAGCACTATTGACTATCTGGTCCAGGTATTTTTGTGTAGGTGGTTGTCCAGTGCATTGTAGGATATTTAGCATCTACCCACTAGATGCTGAAAACTCTCCTTACCTGAGACAAAGAAAGATGCTAAATATTTAGAGGAAGACTTGGGATTTGAAAATCACTTGGGATTTGAGAACTGCTGGAGCTAGAACTTACCTATAATGCAGACTAGAAATCCTGGTCATTTGATTTAGACTAAAATACCATACAAGTGAAATGCATTTGCCAACCAAATATATTCCTTACTCAGTGTATTTGGGAAGTAGCTATATCCTTTATTCTAGATCTTTTCAGAGCTTTGTGTCCAAGTTTACCTTTAGAGATTTTCTAAACTGGAACTACAGAGACAGATTTTACCAAGTTTATTTCACTAGGAAACAATTTTATAATAATATTTAAGAACATAAGTATAATAATTAAGGTTGCTAATCAACTCATTTTGCAGTGTTCCAAAAGAGCTAAAGCTTAAAAGAAATGAGAGAGATTGAAGAGTTACTTAAAGCAAACTAGAATATGGAAATCATTTCTATTTAAATTTGTGCTATTAATTTATAGCATGGGCTGAGAATGGCCATCAGATATAACATGCTACTGGGAAAGAGTAATAGAAATTCAGGAAAGAGATAAAATTCAAGTGGTCATTAAATCATCTATAATTTCAAAGTAGAGGAAATTTCACATCTGCTGAAGATGTTTTCTTTGAGGTAAAAATGTGCATATGTGCTGATTGCTGGTCTATTATTTTAACATCACACTGATAATTAAGCACAGATTAGGACTGAAAATTCATAGCTCCTCTGAGCATGAAGGAGCATTTTGTTTTATAAATGGCAATTCTCACAGTTGAATTTTCTGAGAGTCCCAGGTGAATAGGCTCTAACTGGTACTGTTGAGTAAGTTAAAATTTCATTTACCTGAAAATTCTTCACTGCTGGATTTCCTGAAAGACCCCACAAGTAGTCTCCCCTTACATGGTATGTCAGCCTGGATTTGTATATTTCGGGTCAAAAGTCCAACCTCAGCAGCCAAACGAATGTATCGGCCATCCTCCATGACATGAAAGCTTCCTGGGGCAATGGGGGGGGGGGAGGAGAAAAACTTTAAAAATCTATTTCAGATATCGCTAGCTGGGGATCTAGAGAACCTGACAAATGAAAACACTCCTCTCCCCTCAAAAGTTCTCCCAACATTAAGGTCTGCTTTTCCTCAGGCATTCTTCACAATGTCAACTGAGAAATGAAAAGCCCATCCATATGTCGCTCTCTGGGATCAGAGTGAGAGTGTTTGAGCAAGGATTCATTTATTCTCAATAACTGCAGGAACAGAGACAGGCTGTGGTACAGGGACATAGGGCAGACTATCCAATTAGCAAGGTCCCTGACCTCCTTCCTTAAATTTATCAGCATGAAACACCCTGACTGTACATTGTCCATGGGTCTTTTTCATGAGGAAGAGGAATCCCACATCAACTGAGGCGGTGGCAGAACCAAAGGAACAATGCATAAGAGGAAAGTGACAAAAACAGCAGCAGCCTCTCATGGCAGGTTATGCTCTCTATGTCTGAAGGAACCTCCCCAGCAGTGGGAATGGAAGTGTCTTCCCTGGTTTGTTTCATGGTCCTTCATTTGCATTTCACCTCGCATCTTACTGGCAAGGATTGCTGAAGATTTATGTTACCCCAGTCACTCTTTGGAAAAGAAATCATCCTTGGGACTCTCATTTAGAAGTAACTTTAGATATAGTCCTATTGAAAGCAAATGTTCCCCTTTCACATATGAGAGGCAAAAAGATGATTCTAAACTCCACTATTTCCATATTTCATTACAATGCTTATTACTAGGTATTTATTATTAGCCATATTTCTGGCTATTTTCAGTTATTACAATTAACCAGAAAACTTATGGTTATATATTGTGTGCAATATATTATAACTGCATATTATGCATGTGTATAATGCATATAAATACATAAAAATATAATTGTATATTATACTTGTATAATGTACATATACATATATTTTTTAACAAAAGTTGAAAAAGGTATTCAACTCTTTTCTCATTTTAACCTACATACGTAAAGTGATTTTCATGTCAGGGTGAACTCATCCCTAAATATGGGGAAAGAAATCATTATTTTACAGTAATTACCACATTCTAAGTGATTATGTGATTCAACGTACCAGGAAATGAACTTGAAAGTCAGCTCCCATGAGGTTTATTCTGGTTTAGCCATGAAAATGCCCAGTGACCGTGAACAAGATTCTTAACCCTCCTTCTTTCCTCTAGACTTGCCATTATAAATACAAGGAAAAATAATCCTTCACATCTAAGTAGTTTTTTCAATTAGGCAATAAAATTAATGAAGACTAGAGATAATGTCTTCCAAGAGGAATTTAAATTAGGGGAACAGGAAGGTATGTCATCTCCTTTGAAGGATGACCAGTTGCAAGATCCCTGAACAGGTTATTAAGAGTGTTCCTTCTACCTCCGGGAACCAACCAACCAAAGTCTCACCAATGTGCCGGTGTTTCAGTGGCTTCTGAATCTGAACATAGTGACCTTTGACTTCTTTCACAGTAAGGACTTCTGCTTCATGAGGTTCATAAGAAGAAGAGCTTAGCAGAATCTGGTCCTGGGGTCGCCAATCCACTGTGTCCTCTATTATAATTCTGTAAGAGCATAAAGATGGTATCCTGTAGATGGGCAGATCACCCACTATATGCCAATGAGATCAACTGCAAACAGCAATCCCCACCAAAGAGATTAAAATGGAATTAACTAGTCAAAACTGAAAAAAAAAAGTTTTTTGTGGAAGTTTAATACCATGGAGCTCATCTTTTGGCATATATATATATAACAGGGAGAGCAAAGATATTCTGCAGTCACAAAATCTAATACAAAATCTAATACAAAAGAGCAAAAAAGAGAAGAGATTCCAACTTTAATATATACTGTCTACACATGCTTCCTTAAAGCCCAAATCTTCTTTCTTGATTAGAAAATAGTCTGAATAATGATGTATGTCAGAAGCAATCTTTTCTCTTATTTTCTGAAGAACATTTGCAAACAATTCATCACTATGCATTAAGACTCAGACATTGTGAATTCTAGAAGTGTCACTACTTAGTGTGTGATCTTAAGAATCACGCAACTTTTCTGAGTTTAATATCTTCATGTGAAAAGTGCCGATAAATTAAAGTATGCCTCCAACATCTCAATGGTATATAGGGATTATGGGTGCACATTCCTTGCATATGTTATGCTCCAAACAATTCCATCATCACAATGTGAAAAAGTAAAGCTTTTTAAATTTTTTTTCTTTAACTCACATTTAATTTTATTGGTGCTTAGCTTTTCTTAGTATGTCTATTTTATCATCTATTCATAGTCATCACCAACTTTAGTGACTTTAATTTATTTTAATTACCTACAATTTTTGCTAATACTCACAGTTTACCAAGCTCTGATCATAGAGTCTCCTCTACCAGTGAATGTTCGTGCAGGTAACAGGTCCATGTGAAGACCTCTCAGTCGTGCAACATATTTTAACTGAGCAACTGATATGCATCAGAGATTACAGTAGATTTTACAGACAATAGTCAATAAAATAAAGATCATTTGCATTTTAAAAATGACAACTTATATTTTGATTCACTAACAACTTTAATGAATCTACCATGTGAATGAGAGGGTCACAGATATTAGTAAATAGTAGTAACACAGAAAAAGGGAAGCATTGACCATTGGTATGAGTCTATTATGAACCAAAGATTATACTTAGTTCAAATATGTGTTCCTGAGACTAGAGCATCAGAGACAAAGATTGCTATCAATTGAACAAAATTTAGAAAGAAATTAGAATCTTACCTCCATTGGTGATTTGCTATGACAGCCCTGAAACTCACAGTTACAGAATATTAAAATAATTACTAGTTTTCAAAGGCAAAGAAACTGAATCCACAAAGATTAAGTAGTAACACTCAATACTAGCTATCTAGATGGAGCCAGAGGTTGAATTAAGGCAAAAAAAAAAAAAAAGATCCCTGAATGAGTCCAGTGTTCTTTCCATTAAATCACACTACCCTAATTATCTAATTCTGTTTCTGCACCTACTAAATGATAATAAAACTGTATATCTTATATCACAATAATCATAGAAATTATGAAAAGCATATGTCTCATGCAATGGAATATTACATGGTCATTAATAATCTATAGCAGAGAGTTAAATTACAAGGAAGTCTTGTTCAAGAAGTGTTTTTTTTTAAATGCAGGATATAAAATATCATACTCCATTTATTTTTTAATAAAATAATGCAGGTAAAGAAAACAGAAAAGACTATGTTGATATGTCAGTTCATTCATGAATGGTAGGTTTTTATGTGCTTTTTATTTAAATTTTCTTACTTAACAATATATTACAGTAAGAAAAATTACCTTTTCATTTTCATTTTAAATTACCTTTAGGTTTCTTTCTAAATTACCTTTGTTTTTAGATTACCTTTAAGTTTCTTTCTAAAAAGGAAATAAGGTTATGAGTATAAAGTCATATTAATGTCAACAGTATAATTGAAATGAATCCTTTCCTTCACAGTCCATTTGACCTGGATATAATCTTTTCACTATTTTTTATATCATTGAATAAAGCTTGTGAAGTATTTACTAAAATCTGAGAAGTTCCTTATGAAAATGAGATTAAAACTCACTCCTATGGGGGTAAGGAATTTTAGGGGTGGGTTAGAAATCTAGTCTGGATGCTATTACCATGATGGGTACATACAGTTGCTAACACCTATAGAATGTATAACAAGAAGAGAGAATCCCGTGTAAAATTAATTAATTAACTAATTAATTAATTGATTAATATTTTATACCTAACTCTTTAAAAAAAAAGTTTTCCCCTCAAGTCAGATAAATTCACTCTACCATGAAGCAGCCTCTTACCTGTCACTTAAAATATAATTTCCTCAATTCTCTTCAGTCCACTCATTCTTAAGTACTATCTAAAATCACTTTGCTTCAAGAAGTGTTCCCAAGGGAGTCTCTGCTCTACCCAATAATCAACCCCCGTATAGTCTGTTCCACTATAAATTTGACATTATACATACTACCATCCCATAAATAATTTTGCTTCTGTGACTGTTCAACTTTAATATCATTATTTTTATTTACTCAAATACTCAGTTTTATCTTTTCATCCTAGGCAAAGATATTTAACAAATTATAATTTGCTTTGAAATGACCCATCATTCCCTTTGCCAAACAAAACCATAGACTACATCTTGTTTGTCACAGATATGCTAACTTTCTGTTTTGCTAAGAAAGAGGTGTTTAATCTTTTAACAGTTTCTTTCTCACAGAGCAGTGATACAACTGCTACCATTACTCTGTTATAGACCAGTAGCTGTTCAGGTAATACCATCAATATTTAATAAAACTATGTTGACCTAACCTTGCAAGCCCTGTAATACTTAGCTAAGTTCTAAGAAGAAAAAACATTGTTGAAAGTATTACTTTAAACCTATATTCAAAACATAAACTTAAGCTGGGTTTTCCCAATCAGGCTACTTGAAAATGGCTCTTTCCTCTAGACTCTGAAGACTTAGGACTCTAAGATCATGCATAGATAGCAAGGGAACATGGCCCCCTTCCACGCTTATGACTGCAGAGTTACAGTAGTAATGTCAGAAAAACTGTAGTCTCAGAATCAATAACCTCAGTGGTTCTGCCAGTCATGTTTCACTATTCATGTTTCACTGGAATGTCCTCAAATTCTAACATCTACATTTCCCACCTACACTTCTACAATTATAGTTGCCTTCAAGAAATCCCTGTTTAAGGTGAGTGTGAGAGCAATGGACCATTGTGGTGAGTTATGGGTACTTTGGTGGTGAGCAGATATATAATAATACACATGTTGAAAAAATGTGAACCTAGATCCAACATAACTTAGACCAAGTACCTAACCCAAAATTCTGTCAATAAAAACAATTCAATTAAAACAAAATAAATTCTTCTTTAAGGACTGTTTGAACCCTTGTTGTATTCCACATGTTTGATTAATACTAATAGGAGTCCCACAGCTACTGGGAAGAAGAGAGACTCCTGTTGTCCTGAGCAAAACACATCTAAAACAATAAATAAACAAAAAAGCTTAAAAGTTGTTTGCAACATAATTGCACCTAAATGCAGCCATATCAGAAGAGAGAGGAAACTATGAATTACCACAGCAGAAGATTTCTGAAAGATAAAAAAATATAAACAAACTATCATCAGTTTCCTTTATTTTGGCACTAATATTTTACCTAATTTAGAGAAAATATAATACTTTTGGTAAAAAGAATGCAATTATTCAGAATTATATATGTATATATATGCATATATGTATATATGTATACATGTATATATATATATATATATACACACATATACACACAGAGATGTACTTCCAAATTTGATTTTAAACTTTTTACATTCATGTATAAGGTGTTCATATGTAAACCTGCAACTTATATGAATTTGTTAACTAAACTTTGGAGAAGTCTTAATAATATCTGCCTTTGACCACAAATTTAGTGCGCCCAGTTGCCAAAGTGCTCTCCATACCCCTAAGAGTAAGACAGCCATAGACTTCTGAGTTCTACTAACACTGGAGCTTTTTCTTTTTAACTCAGAGAAAAAAAAATGTCAATATTATGAAAATGTGCCAAAGACCTTCAGACTGTATTGGATCATGCCAAGTACTGAAGAAATCAAATCTTATGAGGTTGGCAATGATGGTGACAAGAACAGTTATCTCAGATGTCAGGGATTTGTCTACATTGACTCCCTTTCACTTCCATTTCAGGGAATTCACCACATTTCCTCTGAGAACTGTCTCCTCATCTACCATATTCATCGAGGTGGTGGACAAACAAAACAAAAGTGCACAATTGTGGTGATATATGTATATGTCATGGAATATACATATATTCCATGAGAGAGAGCTGAGCACAATTTCTATTCCATTAGCAAATTTAAACTATACAATAATATTGTCAACTGGAGTCATCTAGAATTTAGAACTGAAATTCACTGGAGAGAGAAATTTTCTTTTTGGTAGTGGCCCTTGGAATGTCTGTCAGCACTGTGTATGCTTGCAGCCAGCGGAATGAGGAAAATCCTCTTCAGTAGAAACAAATGGAGAGACCTGTTGCACAGTCTTCCAGATTCAGACAAGTGTCTTTTACCTTTATTTTCTACTAAAGGGATCCTGATAACCATAATAGCCATCCTGTCTTGAGACATAATTCAAAATTGGACTAAGAACTTTACATAAATTATTTCACATTATTCTTATAAATATGCTAGTAGCTGGGCTTTTTATTCTCAAAGCAAAAGAAATGGAGACTCACAGAGAATAATTTAAACATTTAGTTAATTGCACAATTAAGACTATTGTAATTCATTTGCCCTCAAAATTGGGGGGGGGTATTAAAAAATATCATTTCCATCCTACCTTCCTAAATCATATGTCTTTTTTAGCATGGAGACAATAGTCAATTTGAAGTTGGAAACCAATTCATGGGTCCATCTTATTTTGGCAACATACATGATCTTGAACTAATGCCAACTCTATCTTCTAATACTGAAATTAAATTATTATAGTATAGGATAATAATGATATTTGAGTAATAAACACAATATATTACAGTAAATTTTAATTAAATTCAATATTCTCATTTATTATGTATTAAGCTATTAGCTGACAGACTCAATAAGTCCTGATTTCCATAAAATAGCTATCAATTCGATACAATAGGCATTTATTGGAAGTTTTCTCAATATTGTGTTGTGGACTAGATGCTAATATACTAACTAAATAAAATCAATGTTTTCATCCTCCTATAGCAGTCATTTGGAGGAACAGGACATACATTCTTTAAGCAGTATTTTATCATTTACTAGGAAACAAACTTATTCAAATTACAAATCAGAAAATCACATGCTGCAGTTATTCCAATGGCAGAAAAATCTCTGTGTACTAGAGAGGAGATTGAATGTCTTGTGGGAGAAATGATAAAATCTTGAAGGATAAGAGGAAGTGCAAAGATAAGGAGGACATTTAAAGGTACTTCTTATTTTATTTACCAAGTAGTTAGGGAGTCAGTTCAAAAGTTATTATAGAGAGACCCTTGTCTGGTGCTGACATGAGAAAGTAACTCAAGAGAAAAAAGAAATATTCCAAATAAAGTATATCCAAAGAATATCATTACTATAATGATACTGAATATAGCATAAAATACAATAAATGATAATACTTAAATGAAAGATCTAGGTCCTGGGAAAAGGTTGAGGCAACAATTTGTTCCTTAGCTTTGAGATATTTCCTTGTAAATAAAAGAATAAGTTAATAAATTAGTTGAGAAACAGTAAATAACAGGAAAGTCAGTTGACAAAAAATAATAGGAAACTGAGACTAAATAATGCTTTAGAAGCTGACTTTCCACTAATATATTATACATTATGCAAATAAGAAAATCGATAAAACCTTTGAGGAAATTTCCCAAGCTACCTCTCAAGTTTCCTCTTGAATCGCAGTATTCCTCACCCTATTACTCTGATCAAACATCTTATTGTAACCTTTGACTGTTTCATGGACTTCATCTGTAATTCTTGTTAACTCTGCCTTCACCAGGTAGTTAAGCACATCTTGGCTCCTTCATCAATATCACCCTCACCTAAACAATCAGCATGTGTCACCAGAGAGACAAACAATGTTATTACAACATTTTAACTTACACTCTCTATTTCCAACCCTGTCCTCCCAACAGTCAGTTCTCTACACAGCATGAATCAGCTTCAAACATAAATTGGACCCTATTCCTGTCCTGCTTAAATGGTTCCAGTAATCATGATAAAATCTAAAACCTTTATATTTGGATTGATTGATTAAATAATTACTTAGCTCCAAAGAATACATCGACCCCACTAATAGACTCACAGTAAACATATACTTGGTATTTGTAGTGGACAAGAAAAGACAATTAAAAAAATCAAATATAGTATTTTTCTTGCCTTATCTTACATCTAAAAACCTAACTTTTTATTAATCAATATTCCCCCAAATCAACTGAAGCAAGAAATAATGAGTAATTTAATTTAGGGATAAATAGATATAATAATTGAACAAAAGAAAAAAATTTTAAATATCTTGCTAAGCTTATTTTGATTGATAGTAAAGAAATGAGTAAGTTTATAGTGTACATGGAAATTTTCTTAAGTTCTCATTCTAATATGCTTTATGAAACATATCTATTATATGTACATAAATTCAGACCTTCAGTACAACTAGTGAAAATTTATGAAAGGAGTTAAGTAAAATTTGCTCCAAAACAGTCATTTAAAAGGCTTATTAAAATGACTTTTCACATAAGGAAAATTATAGAACAATTTCTAAAAATGGTCTTAAATAAGACCTACAGCTCAGTTAATACAATTAATACTGCTCAGTTAATACAGTTAATACTGTATCACAATCAATTTGCCAATTTGATAATGTTCTATGTTTATATAAAATGTCATTGCCAGGGAATATTTAGCATATATAGAAACTGTATTGTTTTTGAAACTTATTTTGAGTTTAAAGTTATTTACCTTTTGAAAAGGTATAAAGAAGAGAGTTTATTCATAAAATGAATATATTTTAACTATATATCATTCATATACATTCTTTAAAGTATTCATCAACAGGACTAATACTGAGACTCTGTTTTTAATATTTGTAGCATAGTAGAAGACAAGTAATGAAATCTCATAAACCATGATAAAAATTCCAGCCTGATGAACTTAAAGCTTTATTAACATCAATAATCTTTATGACATTCTTTAACCTCAGTTTTCATATCTGTAAAATATGGATAATAATTCTAACTCATATTACAAAAAGATTTAAATGAGATAATGCATGTAAAATGTTTGGTAAATACCTGACATGTAGTAAACCCATATGATAACAATTCAATAAGTAGTAGCTAATTACTATGCATAGTTTTAATTAATAAAATTGAGTTTCTTTCAAAATAGCCTGTAGCTCAGACTCTGAAGTTTTTAACACATTCTTATAAGAAAAATCCATGCTTACGGTTCTTGCCCAATTCCAACTTACTACCCTTATAATAATTAAAGTTTCTTATTGATCCCTATTTGAAATGCCTACTTAACAAACATTTTGTGTATCAGCAATGCCCTTCACACTCAAAATGTCCCAGTCAGAAATCATGACCTTCTTGTCAAAGTGAGTCCTCTACTGGTAGGTGGCACCAGTATGCATCTTCACCAATCAGAAACCAAGAAAACACCTCTACTCTATTACAGCTGGTAGAATTCACCTCCAGTCTCCAATCTCCTCCTGCTTCTCTGTATTACCACCTTCTCTCCAACTGCCTGCTTAAATTGTCTCTTGGTAGGACTGCCTCAGTAGTATGCCAGGAACAATTTTGAACACTCCTATTGTCTACGTTATTCTTAGAATGATTTTTCAGACATCAAAACATTAACATCATGTTCTTCAGGGAAAAACTAGAATTCTTGACATGGCCCTGGATCCTGATGAATCCTTGCAACAATAATGTGCTTGACCATTGCTCTTCAGCTCAATCACCCTCGTATTTTTTCAGGTTGCTATAGTTCTCCACTCTTATCAATTTCTAAAAATTTATAGTGGCCCATACTTATTTCCAGACTCATTTCCCCCTCTACCTTTGTCTTTTGATCAGAAATATCATCTAGTCTCTGCTTTCTGTCCCAAGTTTATGTAGCTTATGTACCGAACTGCTTTCTTAACTTCTCCATTCAGTGTCTTCAACTTAACCTGTCTCTGCTACCCTGCCAAACCTGTTATTTAACCTGTCTTCTCATCGCAGCAAATTTTCATAGGTTGCTCATTGAACAAACCATGAAGTATTCATTTCACTGGCATATCTGGACAGCACCATCTCATCTCTGCTGCACAACAGATACTTCCAGACAATTCTCTATATATGCCTACATCAATCATTTTACTTATAAAACTAGTCTAGTATATAGTATTTCCTACTCGAGTATTCCGCTTTCTCCTTCTAAGTCAAGTTTTAATTCACTCTTTTCACCTTTGTAAGCTTAAAATTTTAAAGTGGTAACCATTTTTGTTTTAATTAACATTACTGTTGATTCTATAAAAGGAAGAACATTTTTGAATATCATTTCTCCATCTCCAATGCCTCCTCCATAGTTCTAGCCACTCTCAATTGGTCTCCTAACTGATGAAACTAGTTTATTACACATTATTTTCCAATTAAGTGTTCCCGTCTCCTCTTCCTAGTCAACTTGGAACTTATTCTTTTCACCTTAGCTAACTTAAAATTTTTAAGTGATATCTAATTTTTTTAATTAACATTATTGTTGATTCTAGAAAATGAAGAACATTTTCACATATTATATGAATGTTTTTGTTTTCATTTATTTTGTGGCTTCTGTACTTTATGAGTATTTCATGAATAACCTGGTATGTTCATATTGTTTTGTTTTTTTCATTTTTATTTTTCACTCCTTAGAGTCCTTCACATGTAAAAAAAAAAAATGAGTCATTTGTTTGGATTATTATATGTTGCATACTGTTTATTTTACCATTTCCTTTTATATTTACAATTGATATAGAGATATACTGCTATTTATTTTGTTGTCAAATCAATTATTTCTTGCTATTAGGGTTGTTGTGTTTCTTGTTATGATCAGGCAGGTCTTCCCTAGTTTATTTATATAAAGGTTGCATAATATTTACTTAAATTTTCTTCAAAGTAATTAATGGCTTAGCTTTTTTATATTTAATGTAAAATCTAAAATTTATTTTAGAGTGAACCATAAGTGAGAATATATATATTTCCTCAAAGCACTGAGCCCAGCATAAGTTTTCTACTAAATTGAAATGCTAATTGATGTAAATCCTAAGTAAAAATACATACCTGGTCTAATATTAGACATTATTTAATGTTCCACTGCCACTAACAATAGTGTTTACTCATATTAAAGGTACTATTTAAAAAAATGTATACAGTTTTAAAAATGGTGACTATGTTCAAGTGTTCATTATCACAAAGATTTAGAAGGCAGATTTCAAAGTATATATTTACATAATTCTTGAATTTTCATTAGACTTGACATGTTTAAAATATTGAGTTTTTTCCTTTTAATCATGATTCACTAACTAGTAAATTTTTGCCCTTACTAGTATGTTATAGTTCCACTTTTATAGCTCCCTATAATTTTTTAGTTTAATTTCTAGAGAGTATAAATTGAAAACTTAGATAGGATTTTACATTATAATTTAAAATTTTATTGCTCACATATTAAAAAGCTAGGGATTTATATATTTATTGAATACAATTAATACCTTTTCAAATAACTTTTAATTTTTAGAACAAAATAAATAATTTACAAAAAAATTTAGTTTGTATTTCTTTTAATAGTATTAAAATGGTATTTTAATGGTATTAAAAGTAATAAGTAGAAACGTATTTGTGTCTGTTCAATATATTGGCTAACCACTAAATATTTACAGTAATTTTAATGCCTTTCCAAATTAAAAATGTTTAATTATTTATTTTGTATTGTAATTTGAAGCAGTGAATTTCAACTAAGCAACCTTATTAAGAAACATTGATTTAAAGGAAGTAGCTCTATAGTCTTACCTTATTGTTTATTCTAACAATGAAAGCTGAGTTTTAAAAGGCATTTCTCTTTTTTGTCAAATTTTTCATTATTTAATTTCATATCATTAGTTAAATAAATTATATTAATAAGCTATCCATTTGGAACAATTCACTACTTATACAGATTATATTTGTGATATTTTTTCTATTAGTTTACTGGATATCATTGCTATTTTACTTAGGATTTTGTGTTTCATTTACACTGATAAGTTATTTATGCTTTCTCTACTTGAGTTATCTTTATAGTGGTACAGCTGTTTAAAAGTTATTTGAAATTTGCTCTCTAAAGTTTATTGGAAAGTTTCATATATTTTCCTTTGCTGTAGAATATATTATACAACATAAAAAAGTGCCTGATATGTGAATAGTTGAAAGTATATGCCACGTATCTATTTGAAACAAATACTGGCGATAAATGTTTGATGAGTTTAATTTTTATTATTATGTGTTCTTTCTGTTTTATTCTTCTTTAACCAATGATACCTGATAATCCTATATATAATTATTTTCTAATTTCAAAATGATACAATGGAGATATATATTTTTATATTACAGTTTTAATCTCTTCAACATCTATGTGAATTCTCATATCTGATTTTACATATTGTTTTCTTTGTATAATTAAAATTATTAGATATTAAATCAGTATCTCTTTAAAAAATTTCTAGTCTACTTGTTTCCTACTTTCTCATTCATCAACTTCTGTCTTTTTCTTGGCACAAATTGCTACCAGTGGACTTATTGGTCATTCTATTTCTGATTTTTTATATTGACAACTTGGTCTGTTTATTTTTCTACTTTCCAATTAAGCATTTAATCTGACGTACCTTTGCCATGTTTCACATTATATTCATTACTATTATTTCCCAAGAATCTATTGGTAAAGTTTTAATCTCTGATACAAAAGTTATATAGGAAAGGGGTCATTTTTTTTCTTTTCATTCATTATTTAAGGTATATTAAAACATTTTAGAAAATATGATGTTGAAATGAACCTATATATAAAAAATTAGTAAGTCAAACAATTATAGCTTATTTTTACTAGAGGACTCAAAAGTAATTCAGAAAAAAATACTTAAATAACTGGATAAACCAAATCATTAAAGTAAAAAGAAAATGAAAATAAAAGCTTCAAAACTAGTCACAAAAAAAGTAAAAATAAAGACAATATATAATATGCAAAGCATCTTTTTATAACTGGCAGTTTTATTTTTTTCTTATTTCTGCTGTCTATTTTGTTTAGATTTGCTACAATTTTATTAAAAGTCTTTTCTATGTATTTCACCACTACACATATTATGATTTTTTTCAGTCTCTTTTCTCTCTAAACTCTTAAAATGTGTATATCTTACTTAAATTCAATTAAAACAAATGATCTCATATTTACTTCTCATGGCTCTCATGCCTCAACTCCATTTTTCTGTGATGATTGTCCCAGATTTTAAACCCAACTGGTTATTTGGGAATCATGACCTATGATGGTTATTTTATGTCTCAACTCAGCTAGGTTATCACATTCAGTTATTAAAGCACTAGTAAAGGTTTAGCTGTGGAAGTATTTTATGGTTAACACTTACAATTAGTCGACATTAAGTAAAAGTCAATACTGTACCTAGATCTCGTCAATCAATTGAAAAGCTTTAAAAGCAAAATCGAAGTTTCTCTGAAAAGTTCTGCCTCAAAAACACCACATCACATCATACTAAGATTCTGTAACCTGTCAGCCTTTAAATTATGAACATACCAGCAAAAGCAAGTAAGTCAATTCGTTGAAATACATCTCCATATATATACTATAACACATAACCACATGACATGCATATACACATACATGTGCATGTACATGCAGGTATATGCAGATGCATGTGTGTATGCACCTGTATGTATATATACGCATACACATATAAGTATAACCTATTGGTTATATATAACTTATACAAACATAAGCCTAACAAATATATTATCTTTAATGATATTTATACAGTAATAATAAAAAGTATTATTATTTGGTTTCTTTTATAAGAAAAGTTAAAATTTATCTAAATTCAATAACCATAATTATAATAAATTTAATTTGTTTTATGCTTATGTATAGCCTTTATATATATATACTTTATATATATATATTTATATATATATATATGCATTCACTTTTGACAGTTTTCTCTTTGAATTTTATTTGTATCATGTATTTTGCATACAACTTGATCTTATAGTTTATATTTTTTGTATTTCTCGCTAAGTAAAAGATATCTTTTGTTTGTTTTCACAAGTGAATGGGATTTTGTACAATTCTGTGAAATTAATATTTATACTTTTTGCATCAATGTCAACCTACATTTAAGGTTGCAGAGAATTTAAGGGAGCAAGTTTTTTGTCCTCTTCTTTTACTTTACTTTTTTCACAATTTTTTCCTGTACTGTGAAGATACATAGCAATATTATTTTGATGCTGACCTGTTCAAATTTAATGTACCTACCCATAGTTTGTTATGTGTATTTTAGTCATAGTTTTCATTTTTCTCTCCCTTTTAGTTCTGGGTTCATATTCATAAGAGCAACTAATTGTATGCACTTCCTATATCCTGTTCTCTATCTCTTTTGAAATGTTTATCTTCTGATCTTATCTTCAACATTCAGGTGCTCAGTTTTTCTTTCCTATTATGTATTCATTTTGACACACTGGTGGCTCTTTATGTCTTCAATGTATAACAATTCTACTATTGCATTTAAATTTCATAGGATTATTCATGTGGTTCATCTTTTTCCTATTTTATTTCTATCTACCTCATAATCAGTTACCATTTAAATTCAGGCTATTGTGATCTCACTCCACACTTCACTTATTAGTTCATAAAATTTATAATTTTTGAGAGCAGTAAGTATACATAATTAAAACTCCTCATATAATGTTAAATGCCCTCCCATTTGATTTGTGTTTGAGGTCCTCATCTTGTTATATATTTTAGAAATCACTTTAATTCCTTATTTTTTAAATTTATTCATATTTGAACTAAGATTCTCAATCTAAAACCTTTATTTCATATTATAACAAAATCTCATGCTGAAGTCAACTAAACCCAAATACATATCCCTAACTCACATCACGCCTTACCTCTCATTGCCTGAGGCGATGTCAGCTCCAAGATGTGTCCAGGATATTTTGGGATAAGCACTGTGAAGCTGAACTTTTCCATAAACACCTAAAAATAAAAGAAGCAACAGTTGGACAGGAAAATCCTTCGCAGAAATTAAGATGGCCTAGGAAAACTTGTAAGAGAGGTTATTATACAAAGGCATGGTTTATGAAGATGTCCACCTTATCAGAAAAAGAATATTTAAAGCTCTGTTTTCAGAAGTTCAAATATATTTTGCATAGTTATGAAATTTAATCTCTCAAAAACCACCAAAAATACTATATCACATCAAGCAATCCAAAAACTAGCAAGCAGACAACTCTAGCAGCTAACTAGATTGAGTTCCATCATTAGATGATTTCAAACTGCGTGCAATTCTGTTGGAAGTAAACTGATTTTGATGACTTATGTTATTCACTGATTTTTTCCTGAAGACAAAGATTATTTTATTTCCTAAAGAAAGACTTTTGGTGCTATTAGCTTTGTTTTCAGTGGTTGTACCTCATATTTTGCTTTATTACAGATATCAAAAGCTAGATCTAGGTCCTTTGTTTCAAAATATAATTTATTTCAGACTCATAAATTAAAGTCTTACAAGAAACATGCTTGATGCAGTCCAGTTTTATTCCTTCAGGTTTTTCCTCTTACATTTTCCACTGCCATTCACTATTATATGATACAAAATCTCTCATGAGTGTTTTGAGCATGAACTCAAGCATTAAAAAAGTTAGGATCATATTAGTTTTAATTCATGTACATTTATTTGTAGATAAATAAGCATACATGTGTATGAATATATTCTATGTATGTTTAAACAGAAATTCTAATATATTCTTTCTGTACCCACATGAGTTGTCTGCATACCCCTGACCTGATGCATCCTGTTTTGTTACAAATCAATAATCTTGAAATCTCAAGATTTCACATTTTTTAACAGAAAGCATATGAATAAAGGAAGCAGAGGCCAATAATGAGCAGATAATATGCCTTTGGTTTTCATCCAATTTGAACCGAAAAATCTTAGTTAAGTAGAACCTAATGAACTGTTTATTCAATATCCATAATTTTCTCCATACACTTAGAAAAGTCAGAGATGATAAAAATAAAATCAGAATTAATGAAAATGTAAAACTACTCTCACTTTCAGGTCACATCTTGGAGTCCATCTTTTGTAATAAGATAATTGGAAAGTTTCATACAATATCATCTTAATTAAAAATTCCAATCATTTTCACTATTGGCTAAGTAAACTAGGCAGGGAACACATGAAGCAATTTGGAGAGATTTCCAACAACAAAGATTGTAACAAAAAATGCTCATTTCCTTAAATTTGAATTATCCAGAAAATTCAATTGACCAAAATAGCAGATCTCCTGATCATTCCCAGTCTTTAGAGTTTTACTGTAAAATGACACCATTTCTTAGTTGTTTAAAGGAAATGATAATATTTAAAGAGATTAAAGTCTGTTGTTTACTAATAATATCACAAAATTTTAAGTATGCAGTGAAACAAATACTTCATTCCTTATTTGATTTACTATCAGAGAGAATTTCAAAAGAATTGGTTTGATTTTGTTTCTGGAGTCAGGAGTCAGGATGGGCAAACTTGTGTCTTCCTTTCTAATGCAAATTTTAATTCATTGTGACACTCCATAAAACAGAGTATGATTCACCTAGTCTATCAACTGGAAAAATTTAAATAAATCTTGAATCTCATATCTTCAAATTGATAACATGAATATCATGCATGATAAATCCTTTGAAAACAATAAAGCACTATCAAAGCATAATGGTTTTACATTATAAATCTAGGTTACCAAACTTCATACTAGCCTGACATGATTATTTTCACAAGATCTTATCAAATTATTCATGCACACAGAAAAAGTGAGAAAATACTATAAATCTGATAAACAGCTTCTATATACATGTATATATACACACACACACATATACTCACACATATATATGTATCTCTTAAAAACTGGGTTATTGTATGTCTCTTACATCATGGTTACAAAACCAATCCCAGTTTCCATGCAAGTAGATCTGTTTTAAAATAGGACATGATACTGTAGCAATATCAAATGAAGAAACCATCAACAGTGAATGTTCCTAAGGAATCTATAGATCTTTGAGCTTAAACATGCATGTGTGTATATATACATATATACGCATGTATATATACATATACATGTATATATACGCATGTATATATACATGCGTATATATGTATACATACATATATATGTATACATACATATATATGTATATATATACACATACACAATATTTACAGTAATCACATAAATTCTTAGTCCATACTTTGGCATTGGACTCCATATAAATCTCAGTTCTGACACTATAAAATTGCATGGTCTTCCACATAGTGCTCATCATTTGAGTCTTATTTTGACATATCTGAAAAGGGACACAATTACCAGAACAACTGATAAGTGAAGTAACAAACTTGAAATTATCTGGAAGATTGCCTGCAATTCAGTAGATGTTTTATCAATGGTACTTTATCACTCTCTCACATACACACTTCATTAAAAAACAAAACAATATTATACTCTTACCAATTGTCCCTGGATCAATATGAATTCCACTGAAACGATCACAAAAGACACCCTCTGAGGCTCTAAGAAGAATCAGAAGTTTTTGTTCTTTTTCTAAGGGATTTTCTAAAGTACCTGTTTACAAAGAAGAGTATATTGTTTCAATTAATTTAAAATAAAAAGAGGGAGGGGGATTATGATGTAACTTCAGGAACACAAAGCAGATTCTAGAAAGTAACGTGTGGCACTGAAAGCCAATGGTCACACAGATGGGACAAGAAAAGCAGGCAGTGAGAAACATGAAGTCTTTCATAGGGAGACTGAATTACTGTTCAGCAAATATTTACTCTTACTCTTCTTCATTATTGCAGAGTATACTTTCCTGAGCTGGTAATATTTAGCCTTGTCATGTGACTAGCTTGAGCCAATGAAATTTGAGTAGAACATCCTTCCATTGATTGAAATGGCTGACAATTTTCATCACTTGCAATGGTGCAATGAAAGAATTCTTTAAGTAGCCTCTAGTGAAGTAAAAAGACATATACTGAAGAGCGGGATGAAACAAACAAGCAGGAACCCAATCTAAACTACTGAGATCTGGGGATTATGTGAGCCTTGTACTATTGCAGCAAAACCTGACACAATATCAATTACTGGATTCCCAAATTTCTTTATTTGCATTTTAGTACTTAATCTTCGCAAAAACCTAGTTAGTATGATTCTCATTTCAATTCTAAACATTAAACTATAATGAGGCTTAGAATGAGACTTGTCAACATTTATCTGACAGGTAGAATTCTGTCAGAATTTAAATAATGATTAGTTTATGCTGCGTTTTATTAACCAAATAATGCATTATGTTCTATATTTAAATTCTTTTCACAGCATGAGCACACAACCCACTCAGGTTAGGATACTCAGGCAGCAGTTGGAGATTACCCCTGACCTCTCTCTGTTAATATGAAGTCATTATTGGGTCATTTTTGCAATATGAAAATTGTTTGGATAATTTGCTGAAATAGTGTTAGTGAGTTTGCATCCAATGAAGATCACTTTTTCAGGAAATATATCTTAGAGTACAAAAAATATTATAAGGAATCGGTTTTCAAGACTAGTAAAAACATAGTCTACAAATTATTAGATCAAACACGTTCAAAAAACATCTGCTACCAAAGAAAATAGAACTACAAATGAGGCTGCCAAGTACATTGTAAAGCAAACAGTAAATTTAAAATTGCCTGGTTGTCATCTTGATTAAGTGGTCTTTCAGGGGCGATAAAGTCATTCTCCCTAGTTGCTACTTGTAGGGTAAATGAATATTCAGGATTTCCACCCTTCTGCCATTAGCTCTATGACCGGCACCTGTGGTGTTGCATGCTCCCCATGGTTGTGTACACGCCTGGCCCAATGGGTATGCACATATGTGAGTAGGTACACCTGGCTTGATAGGAGAGGATAAAAGGACAGCATTATCCAGGAAAGAGGGCATGGGAAAAGAAAGCACAAGGATAATAATGAAAAGAGGGAATGCCAGAGGAAGAACAGGAAGATTTCTAGGAAACTGGGGGCTTGCCTCTCCTGCTACCTGGCATGCCTGCTTGGCAAACAATTGGTCTAGCTTGGTGTGCCTATGTTCCTAGTTCCCTGAGAGAGCAGTAAAGCTTGTAAAATCCACCAAGACCTCCAATATTCTTCTTTAACTGCTAGAACCAATAAAGAATCTACCTAGATTGGGATGGGTTGCACTACACTTCTCCAGATATATACCTGGTTCTCCAAAGACCCGGTTAACCTTGCAACTTACAAATTTATAGCTTAGTCTGAACAGTCAAATCCTAACAGTGATTATTCTAGAAAGGACTGTTAAATGTAAGATGCTGAGAGGTAAGTAAACATGCCTAGAGTCACACAGTAGGTAACTGGGTAAGCAAGGATTAGAGGTCACAGCCTATGCATTATGGTCCGAAAGGAAGACATGATAGCAATTGCTGCAGATGCTACCAATGCTCTGGTGACATACTGACCAGAGGTGACATCCTCTTAGGCAAAACAAAGATGTGCTATAGCAGAAAGAGGGAGAACAGGGACAGAGGGAAATGTTAAGAAGGTGTGTGTGGTGTAACTCTTGTCTTGCGGTTATAAGTCTGTCCAATAAGATATTTTCCAACTGTGATTTCATTTATTTCATGGAGGGTAGTTTAGTTTCTTTAGGAAGAGGGGGGAGGGGAGAGGGAGAAATGGCCTAGCGCTAAACAGATACCAGAGAGAAAAAAGTAGGACAGTTTTTGCCCTAGAGAAATGTATGCTGAGTCCCACAAAACAAGTTCAGCGTTCCTCTAAAATCAGAGATTAAATCAATTATGCAACCCAAAACTGCAGCACATGTGGGGCTTCCACAGAAAGTCTGGGCAAAATTAACCAGCCTTCCGTGATCTTTTGGTATCTAAAATGACCACAGTTCGGAGTCAGTTTTTTTTTTTTTTTTTTTTTTTTTTTTTT
>PVHY01005067.1:0-86724 GCA_004024945.1 Uropsilus gracilis
CTTCCTTCCTTCCTTCCTTCCTTCCTTCCTTCCTCTTTCATGCAACAATCGTTAGAAATAGTTCCATAGAAAGGTAAAGCAATCAAACTTACTCCTGCCCCTCTCAACTCATCTTTCTACCCTGCTACAGTGCAATCTGTTTTATAGCTGTAGCATGCTTATTCAAACAGAACACATTTAATGGACTTTTGAAAGATTTAAGTCTTTTTGCCTTACAAAAAGTGCTACAATAAAAAACCCTTGTGCTAAGAAGACCAATCCTTCAATTTGTCTAGAATTGATGGGTTTCCTGAAATGTGAGATTTTCGTGGATAACAACAGGAAAATCCTAAGCAAATCAGAAACACATTGGCAAGTCTACCATATTTCACAGAGAACTGACAAAATTTGAGACTGTTTTTTAAAGCTAAGTACATGGTAGATCTTTCTAGTTGTCCATGTACTTCTTTTCCTCTTTCAAGTGTGCTCTCAAGTTATTTTCTCATATTGGTCTTGAACATTTTTCATTAGATTTGTTCCTAGGTCATTTTTCTTTTTTGACACTACTGTAAATGAGATCTTTTCTACCTCTACATTTTTAATTGATTGCTGTTTTCATGCATTCCATAAAAGCCATTGATTTCTGTATATTTAAGTTTACTTTCCAACTCCAAGTGCTGACCATGCAGTCAAGCACCTTCCAGTATAAGCCTACTTTGCCCAGGGCATTCCTGGAATCTGTTACCAGATCAGATCCCCTCTATCAGGCTTTCCAATGAGCTAGAGAAAGGTTGTTCAGTCATGCAAGTGACACACAATGCTTTTGCTCATATTCCATTGACTATAGTTCAGCCAACGGCTCTGCCTACCTACAGGCAATTGGGAAATGCAACCTTCATTTGTGCCTAGGAAGAATACAATAAACAAGCTGACTTTAACCCTGCTCTGGAATATAAGGGCCACAAGAGCAGGGGTTTTTGAAATTGTGATTCTCTGATGAATCACAAACATCTTGAATAGCACCAGATACAAAAAAGTTACTCATGGAAGATATGTTGACTATGCAATGCCTTTAACATGAAAATATTTATCTCAGCCCACAGTGCCAAGCATTGAGAAATCACTGAGTAAAAGCTTTTTTTACTAAATTCAGGATAAAATTAGAGGCACTCACTTTTCTCTTTTTATTTAATCATCTATGGGAGAAATACACCAAAGCGATTAAGTAAGAGAAAGAAAATATTAGGTAAAATTACCCCTATTTTCAGATGATACAATGATATATATGGAAAGTTTAAGACAAACTATTTTAAAACTTGTACAAACAATAAGAGGATTTGGTAGGATTATTTTGGGGAATGGGCAATAGGATAAATTTTATATAGTATAATTAAAAATATATAGAAAAAATTTTTTTACAGAAAGGGAAAACCAACACGGGGAGAATTATCCCTACCAGATAGGTAGCAAAAGGCTTATTTAAACAATGTGATATTGCATTAGAAATAGAAAGACTGGAATATGAATTTTAGAAATAGACATGATTCAGGCTAGGCACGGTGATATGTGCCTGTAGGCAGCAGCCTAGGAAACCACAGCAGGGACAAGGGATCGTGGTTCGAGTACCACCTGGGGCAACGTATCGAGACCTAGTTCCAAAAAATAGTTGGGCATGGTGGCGCGCACCTGTAATCCCAGCCACCTGGGAAGCTGAGGTTGGGGATTGCTTGAGTCCATGGTACCCCAGGCAATGTGAGTGGTTCCACAGGCAAAAAAAGCAAGACCTAGTCTCAAAAATAGAAAAAGAAATAGACATGATTCATAGAGAACTTTAAAATATAAAAAGAATGACATCATAAACCATTTGTAAGAAAAATATTAAAGAAATGATGCTGGGAGAACCGGACAGCAATGGTGGGGGGCATTGCAGGCATAGTTTGTACCTCTTAAAAGAGGTTAACTTCAAGCAAATCAAAATTTAAATGTGCAAAATATGAAAGAATAAAAGTATCAGAAGTAAACATGGGGTTATTCTTCAATGAGCCAATAGACATGGAAAAAAGGTCTAATTATATGGGAGGTCTATATGATCCTGCAATTTTCAACCCAAAGAATCCAAAAACATGAATTCAAAGGGAAGTATGCATCCCCACGTTCACTGCAGCATTATTTATAAAAGCTAAGTTAAGGAAACAACATGGAAACATAAGTGCTGCCAAAAAGACTTAAGTGGGTCGTGAAAATGTGGTAGACATACACAATGGAATATTATTCAGCTTTTTTTTAAAAGATAAACTTTCGCCCTTTGTCACAAAATGGATGGAAGCGAAGGGGATCATGTTAAGTAAAATAAGGCGAAGGAGAAAGATACATACCTGACCTGATGGCATCACTGACATGTGGGATATAGAAAAACAAAGTGTCAGAAAAAAACAAACTAGTCCCAAGCCCTGGAAACCTGACTGCTGAACTGAAGGTGCCGGAGAGGAGGGAGCATACAAAGCAGGGACTGGGTCTGGTGGCCTGTGTGGAGCTGTAAGGGTTTTGGTGGAGGGTGTGGTGTGGTAACAACACCTGAAGGGGGAGATCCTATACTCTAAACCATCTATAATGTTATAAACCGATGTTGCTTCAATTAAAACAGAAAAAGTAACAAAATACCAGAGGCTGAGAGGCTTAAATAACAGAAATGTATTTCTCACAGTTGTGAAGTCAGAAGTCTATGGCCAAGTTGTCAGCAGGTTTGGTTTCTTCTGAGTCCTTGGCTGTAAATGGTCACCTTCCACTGTGTCCTCACATGGTCACTTTTCCATCTCTGTGTCACCAGCATTCTAACCTCCTCTCATAAACACACCCTTGTGGATTAGGATCCATTTATATAATTTAATTGACCTTAATTACCTCTAAAGATCCCATCTCTGAAAACAGACTCACTCTGAGGTACTGGGAATTAGGATCTCAATGTACGAATTGCAGGCAAACAAACATACTGCAGCCCATAACACAAAGAAAGGATTAATGTCACTAATATATAAAGAATCCCACCAGAGAGTCACAGATAATCCTGTTTTCCCTACCTCTTAAATGCTCTAGGCTTATCATTACCAAAGTATGAACCTCAGAGCAAATGCACCTTGGGCCTGGTTTTGTAAATAACATTGAATAGAACACAGCCATGCCCATTGGTTTGTGTATTATTTAGGTTGGAGTAGGGTCCATGGTTCACATTGCCTAAAATATTTACTTCTCATCCCTGCATAGAAAATGTTTGCCCAGCTGTGGTCTAGACTAGACACAGGTCTAGAAATGTATAGACTAGTAGGGGGATAAACACCAGGAAGATAGGTCAAATTGAACTATGGGCTGGTTTCCAGTGTGCCAAGGAATGTGCCAGCCTTCACCTATCATTCTAGCATGCATAGTAATCTATATATCCTTTTACTGTCAAAAGTACCCTGCACTGAACAATACATATGATTACTTTCATGGGTTCAGTATCTGTGAATGTGATCTTATTTGATAATAAGATCTTTGCAGGTATAGTCAAGTTAAGTTGAGGTCACTGGGCTAAGCCCTAATCCAATATGACTATGACTTATGTGACAGGGAAAACTGGATCACAGACACACACAGGGGAGACATCTGTGAAGAAATAGAGACACACAGACACAGAAGGAAGATGTTTGCGTGACAACAGAAGCAGTGATTAAAGTAATGCATCTACAAGACCAGGATTGCAAGGACCAAAAAGTTAGAAGGGACAAAGGAGGATTCTCTCCCTCTGGTTTCTGAGGGAATGACCCTGTCAATACCTTGTCTTTGGACATTTAACTTCCAGATCTATGAGAAAATAAGTTTCTGTTGTTTTAAGGCACCTGGCTTGTAGTACTCGGTCAGGGTCACCCTTAGAAATTAATATGGTCGACCCAATTAATCAATGGTTTGAAACTCTAGAAACATAGCTAGCATTCAGGGATGATTATCAGAATATCTTGGATTAAAGTGTGGAAAAGCTAAAGGTGAGGACACCACTTAAAAGGCTATAAAAATAGGAGACATTGGAATTAATCGGGACCTTGCTGCAAATAGACTCAAACCAATTTAATAGATTTTTGTTAAATTTTATGTATTTTGTCAGTGCTAAGTATTCTCCATATAGCAGATTATATAAAAAATAAGGTTTTTTTCTTAAATAAGTTATTCTTAAATTCTTATTCTCTGCATTTTACTTTGGTGAGGTTTGTATCAACTAATGAATGATATGTAAAATCCAAAGTCTGCTTAAAATGCATGGCAAGCAGAGGAGGAAGGCTTATGTCAATCCTTCCTTGACAGGAGCTGGCCTCCTTTGCATCCTCCCTTCCAGGTGGTTATTTCCAATTAGAATAAAGTCTCAAACCAAACTCTGCCAAACATGCAATATTTAGTAGCAAACAAACACGGCTTGTTCTTGTAAATTCATGAAGTTCTACCCTGCTGGCTTTTTAGTTCTTTGACAAGAAGCCTGCATGAAAGATTCACTTGAGGTACATGAACTACATTTTAGTGGCTAAGTTCTGCCAACTTTGGAAATGACACCATAGAATCTTCCTTCAAGGCAGCACCTTTAGCTAAATACAAACCACAGGAAGATGGTCATGTAGCACCAGAGGTACCAGTGAATTCTGGGAAATAGTAATTCGTATATTGAAATACCGTTCATTTCACTCAATAAAAATAAATTTCAACTGCTAATATGTAAATTATTAAACCTTCCTGTGTTGCACTGATGTAAGACAACTGAAGCCAAAACAGGAAAGCATACTCTAATTAGACCGTTCCAATGCTAATTAACCACACCTGAAGTGTGAATGCTTAATTAGGGCATTTCAAAGTTAACCAACAGTATAGGATTAAACATCACTTTCGATGCCAAGGTATGAAGTCAACTAGAGACAATATAGGAAGTCTGAAGGAAGGGTGTGAGAGGGTGGTTTGTTCTTCCTAATATCAATTCTCTTGACAATGGAACAGAGAAACAGGCTTAAACTGGGATGTCATTATTCTGGGTCAAACCCAAAGTGCCTGATGGGCTCTGGTGTGTGCTTCTATTGTGCTGAACATATGTGTGTGTGTGTGCGCGCATGAGCTACTATCTGACTGTGAAACAGCCTTTCAACTTCAATATTAACTTATTGATCATCTACATGCAGTGATCACTTTTGGATATTTTAAAATTACTGTTACTGACATTTGTCCTATGTATAGATATTTAGTCTTCTTTGGTTGATAAAAATGAGATCTATTTATTTGTGTTGTTTTTGGTGATCATCTTAACTGAAATAACTATGCTCACCACCCTCCTATCTTCTACTGCTGAAAATAAGAATTTCTGAAAACATAAAAATTCAATTTCATAGCAGACCTTGGAGTTGTAATCATTTTATTAATTGATTTCCTTCCTCTACCACAGTATGTTTTGAAAGTTCTTTACTTCATTTAACTTCCATAGGCCTCTGCTCACATGTGAATAACTCCCAAGACACCTAACTCTCTTTGATGAGATTTACTCCAATTTGAAAGTAATTATTGTGCATTCTTTATTGTGAGAGTTAGTTACATGTATAAGATTTTTTTTTATTTCAGTTTAGATTTTTTTATCATCTGTAATTCAACAAACAGTAATGTACTGTATCAATGATTATCATTGGCTATCAGCTTATTACTGGGTCAACCAACATATTCTAGAAGTGATTTTGAAAAAAAAATCTTTAAATTTGGGGTGTATGATTTTAATTTGGATATTTTAGATGGGATAGTGATTTTAAGTTCTGGAGGCAAAGTTACATTTGTAGGAAAGGAAACTATACTTTCAGTTTGGTGGTCTCAGGGCAAACTGCAAAGATGTTGAAGAGGCAAGAGTATCGTGGGGAAAAAACTCAGAATTGAGAGTGAGAATTAGGAGACCATTGGTGCTATTTATTAATTGCTTAACCAAGTCACTTAACTTCTTTGAGACTCAGCTTTCTTTTATTTAAGGATGGGACAATTATACCCTCCCAGGTTCACAGAATTACTGAGGTTTTATAGGATAAGGCATGTGATATCAGTTCCATTCCCCCTTAACTGTTTTCTCCATATTTCTATTCTCCTCACTTCTCCATATTTCTAGCTCAACCATCAACTCTTCTATCATTTCTTCTGGTTAGTCTCTTTTCTTGTAGGAAAGAGAAGTAGATTAATTCTATTTCTGAACTTTTTGTGTGTTTTACACACAAAAAAACAAAAATACACAAACAAAAAGAGGAAAAGGAACTGATAACATATTATGGGCATCTTGCCTCAAATACATTTGCATTTGGGAATTTTCAAATGGCATTTGAAAATATTTTGTCTCAGCTGCACACATCTGTTGTGGTAGATTCTTTGAATTCTACCTGGAAAAGGACCATTTCTTCCAGGACAAGCAAATAACTGAAACCATATCACAAATGTAGTCACAGACTGAGTAGTGCTTTCACTTTCTAGAATAAGAGAAAACTGGGATTTTAATTTTCATTTACTTTTTCTTTTTAATATTCAAAAGTTAGGATTTTTATTTTACTTACAACTGTATCATGTAATGGTTTGTTTTTAAATATATGTATAGAAATCTGTTATTTTCTAGTCTTTAAAATATCTTAAAAATTAGGTGCTGGGCATGGTAGCACGTGCCTGTAAGCTTCAGCCTATGAAGTGGCTGAGGCTGGGGATCGCAACTCAAGTCCCATTTGGGGGAACACAGCGAGACCTAGTCCCAAAAATAGCTGGACATGGTGGCATGTGTCTGTAATCTCAGCTACATGGGAAGCTGAGGCTGGGGATTGCTTGAGCCTGTGGTACCCCAGGCAACGTGAGCCTGTGGGTCCACGGGCAAAAATAGCGAGACCTATTCTCAAAAAAAAAAAAAAATATATATATATATATATATAGAGAGAGAGAGATATAGATATAGATATATATATATATATCTTAAAAATTAGCACACTTTTTATTTGGTTAGAAACTATAGAAAGTTGTTACATTCCTCTCTCCACTGTAATTATTTTCCTTCCATTATTGGCATATTTTTCCCCAAATGATGGAACCAATCTGATACATTATTATTAATCATTCCCCAGAATAATTAAAGTGTGATCTATAATAGAATCAAAAATTCACAGAATACAGACTGATTTAAAGATAATTTTGTGAGATAAAAAGATAAATATAAGAAGACAACTGCACATTTAAGATTTTAGGGACTTTCCTTCCTCCGCACCAGTGACTATGGAAATGTCTCTCTTTTCCTTCCTCTTTTTCCTAACCAATCTGTCTTTTAAAATGCAAAATGAAATAAAATTTTAGAAGACAGATTTGCTTTACCAAATATTAATGTATTATTGTATTTATCTGGATTCCTTGGGAAATGGGCTTCATAGTGGAGAATTATAGGTAGATGATTCTGTCATGATGGAGAGAATCATATATTTACAAGAGGAGAGGGACATTTTTAATGGCAATGCAATATAGAAAAATAAAGTCTGCAGAGGGAAGAGTGAGAAATTGAGCGTTGGGGAGATGAGGTTGAAAAATTAGGCTAACATTGGACTGAAAAATAGATTGTGATACAAATGGTTAACAGGCACATGGAAAACTGCTCATCATCATTTATTATCAGGAAAATGCAAATCAGAAACACAATGAGATACCACCTCACACCTATGAGAAAACAAGTGTTGGTGAGGGTGTCAAAAGAAAGGGACTCTTTTACACTTTGATGCAAAAGTAGACTAGTCCAGTACCTATGTAAAGCAGTGTGCAGTTTCCAAAAATGACTAAAATATATCTGCCATATGACCCAGTAATTGCACTCCTAGGAATCTACCTAAATAACCAAAAGCACCAATTCTAAAGGAATTCTGTACTCCTATGTTCACTGCAGCACTATTTACAATAGTGAAGGTATGGAAACAACCAAAGTGTCCAGAAAGACATGACTAGATCAAGAAAATACAGCAGTATTGCATATGGAATACTACTCTGTTATCAAAACAGATAAACTCAGGTTATCTGCAGCAATAGGGATGAGGTTGGAAGGAATTATGCTAAAAGAAATAAGCCAGAAAGAAAAAGATAAATACCAGATGGTTACACTTATGGAATAGAGAAAAAGACAAATAAAGGGTCAGACAAGAAAACATTAAGAACAGCCCTTGAAAGTTGACCACGACCTAAGGCATGCAGAGTGAGAAATTGGGGGAGATCACAAGGGACTAAGGTGAGGACTATGAGTGCTACAGTGTTGGGAGAGCTGACGTGACCATACCTTAGAGATCTTACATAGTCAAAATATCAGCAAGGATGTAGAGCAATAGTACTTCATGGTATATGTACACAATGGAATATTGTGCATCAGTCAAAGAAGACAACCTTATGTCATTTACAGCAACATGGATAGAGAAGGAATCATGGCAGCGGAAATAAGCTAGAAAGAAAAAGAGAAATATGGATGGTCTCACTTATATGAGGGGTATGGGAAAAACAAACAAATGGACAAGAAAAATTTAAAACTGTCAACAGAACTGAAACATAGAGCAAGAGAGGGGGAGAAGGGTAAAAATGAGGGAAGGTACAAGAGATTAAGATGGTTCACGGGTGATAAGGTGATGCGAGAACCTTGGGGTAGACAATGATGTTATGTGTGTGTGTGTGTGTTTGTGTACACGTTTGAGCAATTAATAAAATAAATTAAATAAATAAATAAAAATAAAATAGCATGTGGCTTCTGGAAGTATGAACATCTTTTTAAAAAATGTGGTTACAGAAGTTTAGAGGGAAGGGGATTAGTGTACTGATAAAAGGGGTCAGCTATATGTTGATCAAGTAAAAACCAGGCTTCCAAACTAAATATGTCGATTTATAAAGCTGTACACCTGAAATGTATATCATGGTATAAATCAATGTTCAATAAAAATTTCAGAATAATGAAAACAGGTGGCAGATCTCCCATCTTACCTGCTGTTTCCCACAGCAGTACATTTCAATAAATCTGCCTGTTCTGTTCTCCAGAAAATTAATTAAAATAAAATAAAATAAACACAGTAAAAAATAGGGCCAGGATATTGTTTTTTGACTTCGTGGATGTAATATTTCAGTTAAGGATCATACAGTAAGTCTTTTAGATTTGTAGGCTACAGCCTCTGCTACAACTTCTCAACAAAGGCTTATCACTCCGAAGCAGCCATAAATGATATGTAAATGAATGGCCAAAGCTATATTCCATCAGAAGTTTATTTACAAAAATAGGATGTGAGCCGGATTTGGCCCACAGGCTATAGTTTTCAGATACTCCTACATCCTTCCTTCTTTGTCCAGTCACACACACAAAAAGTAGGCTTCCCAGGAGAAGAGATATTGAGCACCAGAACTTAATCTTTAGTTTCCACATTGCATTTGGCCCCGAACAATATGCAGAATTCTCTTGGCCTTTTCTTCCCTGTGCTCAGCCCCTAAGGCAAGCCGGATGCCTACGAGCTGTCCTAAAACCAACTAAAATAATGATCAGGGAAAAACAGGAACAAATATCTTCCTCTAACTGTTTAATGAAAGCTCAGGATCTTAAATGCAAGAGTGGGAAGCCCTTGTAAATCCTGCTTGGAAATTTGGTAACTCCATCTGTCTCTGGCTAAAATGTGGGGATCAATGAATGTGTGCTTTCTGTGTATCAGAAATCTTGGGGTTTAGGGCACCAGCACTTTCTGAGAACCAACTATCTGCAATTACCTGCTGTAACTACCTATCTGCTGCATGGAAATGCAAAATAACAGGCATATTCCTTCAAGGACCCAACAGCCTAGTTAGGGAAACAGAATACCCGCACATTAAAAACAAAACAAAACACTAAACCATACTTGTAAAGCCAAATGTCAGAGAACTGCATCTTTATAAAGTATAAGCTAAGTGTCAGCACTTTAAAGAAGATGCTATAGAAGAATAATCTGAATTAGTAAGAGACTATAGAGGGAGCAGGGCAGAATGACATCAATTCCTCCCAAAACAAGAGAAAAGAAAAACCTTTTGGGAGAAAGGAATACCAATTTGATTTGTCAAAATGCTCCTCTTCATTGCAAAGGTGGTAAGAACTGTGAACTGCTGAAAAAGAGGTAAACTATCTGCATCACTAGCAAAGTCTTACTTGCTAAACAAGGAACAAGAACCCTACCCCAGCTGAAACAAAATATAGTCGTTTTGGGGTATATTTAGAACTGCAGCCCAGAAGACACAGCAGCAAGACATCCTTGAATCCTGCTTGCAGTAACTGAGGCTAAGACACACCCTGGACCGCTGTGCAAATTAGGCTGGAAGTCAGTCACGTTTTTGATAGTGCAAAACCATGCAAATGGCATACAGAGGTCATCGAGCTGAGTTTCCATCCTGGGTGTTCTGTGGCTAGTCAGTTTTGCTTCCGTTAAATCCAGGTGGGGAACTGGACCCTGCATGCCTGAGTATACACCATGTGCATGCAAGAGTCTACACGGGCCTCCGCTAGACTCTTAACAGCCTCTTAACTCTATTTTGATTTCAGCCAGACATGGTTGGCTCCATTTGTCTTCTTTGTTTTTTAAATATCTCTTGTCTTGGAATGCAAAGTGGTCCAGACACAATGGGAAGCTACATGGAAGATCCTAAATTATTAAAAAAATGGAGCTAACTTTGGTCCAGCATTTCCACTTCCAGGAATCTATGCAAATAATACAAAACAGTAATTCAAAAGAAAACCTTCACTCCTGTGCAGCACTATTTACAATGACCTGGATATGGAAACAACCAAAATGCTCCCCAAAAGAAGAATGTATCAGAAAGTTTTAGTATATTTACACAATGAAATACTATTCAGCAACCAAAAAAGACAAATTCAGGGATGGAGCTATAAATATCATGCTAACTGAAATAAGCCAGAAAGAAAAATACCAGATGACCTTATATGTAGGATATAGAAAAAAAACAAACAAAAGAACAAAAAAAAGTTAAAAACAACAAGCTGATAACAGAACTAAAGCATACAGTGAGGGAAGGGCGGGAGGGCAAAAATGAGGGGCAGGATGAGCACAAAAGATCATAATGGTTCATGGATGACAAGCTGTTGGAAAACTTTGGGGCACGCAATGATGTAAGAAAAAATATATAATATAATCAATAAAAAATTAAAAATTAAAGAAAAAATAAATACCCTTTGTCATACCAGTTTGCTTAAAATTTCATATATAATTCTTAGATCAAAAACTGGTCAACACACAAAACATACTGAACTCCCAGCATCCCATTTGTTGATACTCAGCATGTATCTCAACATCTACATACATGAGATTATGAAATGCTAGAAAGTGTTTTCGGGATGTAACTTAAAATGTTTCCATCATGTTATGTGTTTTTAACATCATATTGAGTTGATTGGGAATAAATTCAAAATTTTCATATATAAATGTAAAACAAAATATGAGAGATACATACTTTCTATAATTTTTGAACATTAAGACTTCATATTCTACTTTCTTGCCTTCTATAATGAAGAATAGTCATCTTCTTAAACTTTTTCCAACTGCCAAATTTGACTATGTCATCTGTTATTTGTTTTCCCAGGAACCTGCTGAAACAGAATGTAATTCAATATCTGGGATATGTGCATGAATTAAACTATTTGAGAGGTCCTTCCCATCCTTGCATCAATGGGATAAAAATTTGATTATCTTTATCTTACCTTTGATAAGATCAAATTAGATTTCATATTATTTGGAATGTTCCCAAAATTTGATTCTCAATTGTCATCTGTCCAAACAATAAGCTAGCATCTTCTGCGTCTGAAGTTTCATTTATTTATTGGACCCCTCTTCTAGACTGCTGCATCTTCCTCCTGTGATGTTTACACAGATGTACTAGTTGCACCCAGAGGAAATGAGACCTGAGACTACTGTGTTTACAGGACAGGTAATTTGAACTATATTTGGGTGCAATAAAAAATATAATCTACAAATATTTGGTTTCTGCTGAATTTATCAATTCATCTTCACATCATAAAGTTTACCATTCTTAATCATACAACACAAAATATTACCTTCATTAAAAAGTGGTATGGTTGTCATCACTATACCCAGAATTTTTTCATCATCCAAAATAGAAACTCTGTGCAAATAAAATAATAATGCCTCATCTCTCCTCCTCCATTCTCTGGTAACATTTGTCAACTTTCTATCTCTATGAATTTCCCTATTCTTGGTACCTCCTATAAGTGCATACAGTATTTGTTCTTCTGCTGTGTCTAGCTTATTTCACTTACCATACTTGTTTTGAAGTTTATTTGTGTTGTATCATGGATCAGAGTTCCACTCCATTCCATGGCTGAATAATATTCCATTGCAATTTTTACACCACATTTCATTTACCATTTTATCTGTTGATGGAAACTGGGGGTGGTTTCCACCTTTTGGCTATTGTGATCAATACTGCCATAAATATTGGTATACAAGTATTAAGTTGCATTTACAGTAAAATTTTCTGATATTGAGATGAAGAGGGAATCACCTGTTGCCTTAAAATAATGGCAGGCACAGACACCTGCCTTTAAATAATGGCAGGCACAAACACCTAAACAAGTTAATATTGACTATGAATAAATGGACTTATGGAGTCATAATATTCATTTTCCTTATCTGCAAAATGGTGATGCTAATATTTTTCACCTCTAAGTTTGTTTGGGAGATTAAATGAGTTAATTTTCATTAAGTACTTAGAAAACTATCAGTCACAGTGTAAGCACTAAACAAATACAGTTCTTACTATTTTTAGCATCATCATCTTCCATTTTTTAGGGACATACTGATAAGGGTGATGTGGAGACATTGGGAGTCTCCATTCTATTGCAGCATTTCTATTGCTACATTTCTAATGCAGCAGAATTAGGGTTGTACCATTTCACCCTAGAGGGCTGACTCAGAGAAGGGAAGCTGAGGTTTCTCAAAAGAGAGAGGCTCAGAAGAGAGGGAATTTAGGAAGGACTGCAGCTGCAGAGGAGGCAGGCAGAAAGTGGCAGAGCAACAACAAGAAGGCTGGAGGCAGTCGCAGCTGCGATGTGCAGCAGTGGGTGAGACATGTAAGGAAGTCACACTGTGGGCTTCCATCCCCAGGCCAACCCAGTGAGGAGCCTGGGGAAGCATGTTGGAGAATCTTGTGACCTGTGTGAGCTGACTTGGAGATATGGTACTTGAAATCTTGCTTCAACGTAGAAACTGTAAAGCTTGGGAATTGTCTGGTGACCTGAAGAGAACTTGAGCACTGCTGTTTTTATTGTGAGATGTCTGAAGTGGTTGCTGTTGCTGTTTCAAATGAGTTTTGGTGGTTTGGGCTGCTCCCAGGTTGAAGCAGAAAAAAAATTCTGGACCCTTTTGGAGGCAGATCAAAGAGTCATCTTTATTTCTTCCTTGGATTTAAATCTCCTGCTGCTGGCTTGAAGGTGGGGCAGGCACCATATTTTGGATGCACGTGGCTAAAAGACACACATGCAGCTTTTTGGACTAGAGACTGAATTGTGTTTTAAGATAACCAAAGCAGTTTCTTATAACCTTAATGACTCCTGCCTATGTTCTTCTTTTAGTGAATAAATTTTGTTGTTGCCTTTTTAAAGATAGTTTTGTCTTGCTACTGCACATGCAGGCTGGAGAGTGGCTCGATTTAAAGGGCCAGCTGCTTTGCTTCCAAGTTTAGTTAAGTACCCTGCTTTGCTTGTTTTGTTACCCAATTTCAATATTACTTTGCTGCTACCATAATTGCTATGTAACACCCCCCCACTTAACATTCTAGCCAGGTCTGCCCTATGCACTAACATATTCTTGTTCCAAAATCATCTACCACCTCAATCAAAATTCTCCTCCCATATAATATAATTGGTCTTATCAATATAAAAAGTGAGATTTTATTGACCCATTCAGCACTGATATATAAATTACTGATAGACACTAGCCATAAGATATATTTATTATTCATATTTTCTTACATCAAAGAATTACAGATTTGTGAAAATACAGAAATATACAACAACTCCAATGGTTACTATAGTATTTCCTGTTGCTATTTTCAATGACAATCTAGCTTAAAATTCATGACTTCCCCTTAAGAGAAAATTCAAAGACACTTATAGAATTTCTAGTTGTCAGGGAATCATAAACTTCTAGACCAATGCATAACAGAAATGCAGCCAATTATTGTGTTATAGAATGCAATTTAATAGTACTTCACAAGAAATATAGGAATAAAATATACAGTAAATATAATTATTGTTCTTACAAATGATGAGATGTGTTCTATTTTTTGCTTAGGCTTACTAACTGTGATATATCAATGACATATTTTGAAAGTTGCTGGACTTTGTTTCAATAAAAGTTAAATATCCATCAATCAATAGATAGAAAAATAAATGCCCAGTCCATAAAAATCCCTTATACAGCATATATGAAAACAATAAAATTAAAAAATGTTTAAACTATTAAAAATTCAAGAAATCAATCCCATTAATGGCTTCCTTAAATAATATATTTGCTTATATATTTCATAGACAATTTGTTTTGACTACAATCTGGTTAATGTTCATTGTGGTAAGTGAGATGCAGCTATGTATGTACTTTTAAAAAGTTTAACAAGAAATTGTTTTTTAGTAGATAATGTTAGGTATGAAAGCTGGTGAATCTGATTACCTTTTTTCAAGCAGTTTCAAATACCATTATCAGCTAACCTGTTAACAAATCTATGCTTAAGTCCTTCAAAGGGTTGGAAATAAGAATGAAAATTACTAAAGTTAGAGTGTTTGGGGCTGTGAATTCACAACCCTGGGTTCTAAGACTCACATAGTATTTACTTGTAGGTAAACTTTTGGGAGTCCTGTGGTTTCTGTGAATGATTTGGGAGACAACTAATAGCCATTATCATTAACACCACCTCCATGAAACAACTCGGTCCTGTGTGGTGATGGCAATGGTCTAGAGGGAGAGAGGTCCATTTATGAGACACACTGCTGACCACAGAAAACACTGATTGGGTGTGTCACAGACATTGTTGCTCATCTCAGTCCTTCCCATTGAGGTGCACCCAAGCAAGACTTGACTTACAGGTGCCAGCAAGGGCATCTCCTTACCTGAGGGTTTGCTTTGGCTATTATGAGTCCACTCTGTATTCTGCAACAGTTGACCAGAAGCACGGGTGAAATCACATGATCCTGTCATCTTCAACCAGTAACCGTTAAGGGTTAGTATACAGATATCCCAGTTCCTCTATCCCTTGGATGGATGAACCACTCCTTGTGCTTGGGCTGCACTAACACCTGCACCCACTGTACACTAGTCCCCAGAATTCTCCAATGTGTTTAATCCCCAGTTACCCACAGTGGTCTTTAACTTGACAACATATCTGTATTGTCTGCCTGCTCTCCCAGTCTCATCTTCTTTCTTTGTTTTCTGGGGCTACTAAACAGATATAGTACTTGTAATCCAATCCTTATTTTAGGTTATTTTTCTGAAAATGCCCAAACTACATAACTATGAGTACAATACTGATCTTAACCTTCTCTGCCCCAAAATCTTGTCTGTGAACATTCTCTTCCTAGGTCTTATTCTATGATTGGAGTTTCCCTATTATTCTGTTTTTAGACTCACCTTTAGTCCTGATCAAGATAGTTCTGCTATTATTCTTATATTGCAGGTGATTCATTTGCGTATTTATTTGTATCCTTAAATTTACCAAAGCTATGGATACCTTGTGCTCTGAATTTGTATCATCTTTGCTTCTATATCTCTAGTGCCTGTCCCAATGGGATTTAATGATATTACCTTCCCTACTTGGAAGACTTTTCCTTTCCTTATATTTTCAAGTGGTACCCTATACTAATGATTTCATACTCAGCTTGTTCTTTAGTGAAATCATCCCCAACTGCAACACATGCATTTTCCATGACAGATGATCCCATGAAGATATTCAGGGCACCTACTTCTCGAGGATCGCTTAAATTGTCAGTTATTGCCTTCTTTACTTTTTGGTTTCCTATATTAACTTTGCTACCAGCTTCTTGAGGGGAGTGGTTTGGAGGTATTCCTTCTTGTTTATTACAGCATCATAATAGACATTGTCAATACATAAAGAAAGAAAGCATAAGGTCATTATAGGTTTTACTAGATGTTCATGCATCCTTTGACTCTCACATTATGTATATTTGTGCAAGCAGTGTTAACAAAAATAATGACCACAAAACAAACTCTATCTAATGGCTGAAATATGTATGTATCATTCCTTCATTTTGATCTAATATTTTGTAAAACAATGGTTCAATAACTTTCTTCAATTAGCTTCCAAAGCGATATCGAGTAATGAGGTACTAAGAATAACATAAACTCAAATATATCTATTGTTGTACTATTTAAGAACATCTTAGGTGTGTGAGGACAAAATATTGTTGTGACTACAAGTTTAGGTTCATTAACGAGTCCTAGTGTTCCTGTCATAATGTCCTTCTGTATATCTGTGCTTCTATGCACAGAATTTTTAATACTGGTGCCACAAATTATTCCTAATACAAAGCAAGTCAGAAATTTATCTTGAAATAACTGACGATGTATCTCTTCTAGTTTTGCAAGGGCATATTTATACTTGGCACATACTATAAATAACAGCTGGTAATTTCACCAAAACCATTTTTCACTCATTTTATTTTTTCCCCACATTTATTCTTCTTCCCATGTTGACTCTCATTTAAACTCAAGTGCCAGTTTAGAGTTTGCACTGGCTTAAGCCTATTGCCTTGTTCTGTTTTAAATCTTCTCTCAATACATTATAGAAAGGAGTTATATATGGTTGCTCTTAAAAAAGTATTGTTCTTTAAGGAGATAAGTACTCTGAGGCAAAAATACTGATAGGTTAAGGTAAATCAGTGATGGCTTTGGGACTTCTAAACCCCAAGAAAAGGTGGAAGTTTTAATTTTCCAAATAATTTTCGAACTAATCACAGAGCTTTATAGAGATGAACAAACATAGCAACATTTACTATATTTGGGAAACTTGTAATCTTGTGAGATGGACAGAAAAATGTAAAATTAAATATGAGGCTTTGGAATCTGGGAGAAGTGTGTCAAAGAGCCTTGAAATATAGGGTCAAGGAGTAAAGGAAAGGTCAATGTAAATTCTGATAGGGAGCTTCTGGGAAATTGCTCATAAAAAGCAAACTTAAAGTAGGTTACCAGGGCATTCCAGAGGGCAGGAAAAGCTCAAGTTAGGGACCCCTGGCAAGGAAGTTGCAGGACTAGTGAGTCAAGTTTTAGTCATTTAGTTCCTCTCCTTCTGACTCCTCCATCCCCACCCATTCTTAAAAGAACATTTTTTTCTCTAACGTTTGCACTTCTTGTTGTACAGTATTTCAGTGTGATTATTGTCACATGATTTTTTTTTCCTGCAGGAAACTATCTTACATTTTCATGAGTGAAGGAACCAGATCTTATTTTTATACTGAAAATCTATTCTAAGATAAACTCAACAAACAAATATTACAAGATCTAAAGTATTAGGTTCTTGTGGAAAATAGGTTAAGAAGTAGGAAGACAATCTGATTAAATACATCCAGAAGTCTTTGAGTACTGGAATAAGATTGACTTTATTCTAACTGGAAGATATACTAATAATAGCTTCTGTTGATGTAGCAGAAAATTTTAATAAGTCATCTCATTCAAACATAAAACTCCCCTGTTAGATGGAACATTATTATCTCCATTGCTCAGATTATGAAACCTAGGTTAGGGAGGTTAAATCTGGTGACTTGCCCAAGGTCATGAGAACCTAATATGTAGTAGGGATTCTTTTAGATGGTGTAGTTAAATGGGCCACCAAGATAAAGTAGATATGTGCCCTGAATGTTATGTTCTGGTTTAGTGAGACTGGCCTTAAGGAAAATGACCAAAAAATAAATAAGAAAGTTTACACATGATGATCAATGGCCTCAAGAAGACAGAAACAAGCTGATATGTTTGGTAGTGACTGGGGGTGATATACAAGACAGAGTCTTCCGTACACCACAGACTCAAGAGGTTCCAAAAATAACTGAAGTGATTAAATAGCAGTTTTTGAAGAAGAAGAAATGGTAATAAAGAAGATGATTAGACAACAATATCATTTTGAAGAGAGTAAATGATCATCAAAAACGATGCTTTGCAAGGTGAATGAGGAGATACGATAGTGGTTTGATAAATCACTGATATGCTCAATAAATAGGTCAAATTAGTTTGATATAAAGAATATGGGAGAAGGGTGGACACAATGGTGGTGATGATGGTATTCATTTATGACAACATGTCTTGTATATTTACTCAGTAAATGTACAAGGTTACACCATTCTCTCTGATGGAAAGCTAATTTTTAATCACTGTAAGAATGCTTTGCAAAGTGTGGAACTTTCACCGCAAGGTATCCAAGATCACTTGTGGTGGTATTTAAGATAATTTAAATTACATTGGAAAAGACACTAAAGAATATAGCTATCACATAGGAAAAGTGTTATTTCCATTTTAAACCTCTTTCAATCCCTCTAATTATGTCAAGAAGAATTTCTCAATTTGAGCTATTTAAGCTATTTTGACTTAACACCTCTCTAACATTTGCTAATCTCCTTTTTTAAACAAAGAATGAGCAGGCCTTATGTTCTGAGCTTTCGGCAGCCAGCAGTATCTAGCAGACATTTAAAAGTTTATTTTCATTGTATCAATCTTTCCACTTACCCTCTATTTATGGTCAGTGACACTAGTTTACCATTTATGGTAGTGATAACTCTTAACCTTTTTTAATAAATGTATTTAAATGAGAGCCAGTGGATTAGGAAAAATACTGGTAAAACAGGGATGCAGTTAATTTGAGTATTTAGCAAAAACGCTAAAGGTGCTAGAAGACTCGAGTGTGATAATTCTCCAGTAAGAAAGCCACCTGGTATTGAGTAAAAGCTCAGAGGAATTGAGCCCCACTTACTTAAAAGATTGTGAAGTTAGCTGGGTACAGTGGCATGTGCCTGTAAGCGCCAGCCTATGGAGTGTGGCTGGGACTGGGGATTATGGTTCAAGTCCTGCCCAGGGCAACACGGTGAGACCTATTTCCAAAAAAAAAAAAAATGCTGGGCAAGGTGACACGTGCCTGTAATCCCAGTTACCTGGGAAGCTGAGCCTGGGGATTGCTTGAGTCTATGATACCCCGGGCAACATGAGCCTGTGGTTCCATGGGCAATAATAGCAAGACCTAGTCTCAAAAAAAAAAAAAAAAAAAGATTGTGAAGTTACCTGGAAATTTCTAGAAGACTGGATCCTTGGATGGATTGCAGATTCTGAGAGCTTACAGACTGTGGCAGATTCTGTTTATGCATATTGAATTTTAGAAAACAATATCTTCAAGAATCTAGGCACTGAGTGGTATGTTCAAAACTGGAGCTCAAACCTAGGTCTGCAAGAGGCTTATTGATTCAGAAGTTGGTCAGTTTTCCTTTGTTGCAAAAGAAATTCCTGTAAACCTTGGGGCTAGAAACCACACCAATTTATTATCTTGCAGTTATGAGTATCACAAATCCAGAGGAACTTTTCAGTGAGGTAATGTCAGAAGGTCAAAACCAGGCTCGACTCAGCTCTGTTCTGGAATCTTTACACAAGAATTTACTTTCAGCAACACATGCAGTGTCAGTATATAACCATACAATTCTTGTGGTAATAAGGCACCCATTTTCTTGTTAACCTTTGCTAGAGATTGCTCTCATCTCCATCTCAGAGTCAACAGCAGAGAAGCTCCCTTTCCTCAACTCATTCATATTTTGAATCTCTCTGATTTCTTTTCATCTATTGACCAGAGAAAACTTTGCTTTTAAAGGGCCATTGTGATAAAATCCACTGAGAAAATCTATTTAGGGTTGGCTCATTAATATCTTAAACTTATTTATAAAATTTCTACCATAATCAGGGAAGTAACAGGAGTAGAGGGAGCAGACAGAAGACTATCTTAAATTCCACTTACCACAGAAGTTTCCTACATAAAATACATCCATATACCCATTTATTGCTTCAGCAAACATTTACTGAGCATCTATTATACTACCAAGCATTTTGGTGTTTGTGCCTTTAACCACGGAATACCATTTCTCTTCTCCAGGGTGGACCATAATATTCAAATACTCTTTGCCCAGGGAACATGAGTGGGGCACTCAGATCCACTTGTGCCCACAGTTAAGTTTATGCTGTGCTGGCACCGCTCTGCAAGCTGATGGTCAGTTATTTCTTATTTTAAAAAAAGGTGAAAATACAGTTTTTCAGCAGAATCAGCACAATTCTGTAGTTGATCTTGAAAACATTAAAGATTGATCATTTCCCTCCTTTATCAACCATTCCTGATGCTCATTACACTAGCCAGCACTTGTGGAATCTGAGGTCCTGATTAATTTTCAGGCAATGGTTATACAGTTATCACCACACATGAAAGTATCAACACTTACAGTTATTACCACACATGAAAGCATCAACACTTTCCTGAATACCAGATACACTCCTCTAGGCTTCCATTATGTAGCAACAGTCCTCTCTGCTCCTGCTCATCAAGGCCAATCACTCAGTCATAGAATAAATCCTCTTGGCCTGGGGGTCTACTGGGATGAGACGCTCAATATGGGCAGTGAGTATTTCTAGTTAGCTGTTGTGACACAGTGCTAAGTCTCCTAGTGGATCTGACTCCCAAACCAGCTAGGGTTTCTAGTTCCAAACAACCTAAATGGGAGAAATGGCGAGGAGAACTTCCCCAAATGGGTATCTAAGAATAATGATGAGAAAGTTAACTTCTGTTTTTTTTGTTCCCAAACCTGAATATTCTACATATGGAGACTCCATTGCTGAATATAACAAAATGGCTCTTGACTCCCATTACTTCTTTAATGTCGAACAATGTACCAAACCTACAGAATTCCATCCCTCAGCTCCCCTTTAGTAATTTCAGCAAGAAAACAGGCCACAGGAAATTATAGTAGAAGATCCCTTGAACTATGCATACACTTTGCAATTTCACCAGATGGTAGGTCCCTGGGTCTGAGGCTGTGTTTTGTGGCATTCAAAGATGGCAAATCAGACAGTCTGCAAGCCTTTCGATATTAATATCATCAGTGCCAACTCAGAAAAGTAAGCGACTCATACCAGGAATACATGTCAACCCCACTAAGAGTACATTTTGCCTTCTTTTAAATGGCAGAGATTGTAGCAGGCTGAATAATGCCTCAAAATATTGTAGGTTCTGATCCCTGGAAACTAATTGTTCTATGGGGGAAAGGTCTTTGTGGATGTTATTAAATTAAAAATCTTGATATAAAGAGAACATTGTGAATTTTCCTGGTTAGCCCTAAATATCATTGCCTATGCTAAGAAAAAAGAATATTTTACATACAAAGGAGAGAAGGTAGCATGATCTTGTGGGCATAATGGAATGATTGGCTTTGGTGTGGCAGTGTTTCATTTCAGCTCAGGCTAGTATACTGACCCACACATGAACCAGGACAATTTTCCTCCTCCATCAGCTCACTAGTAGGGATACTCTGTGACATCATAGGTGAAAGCACAGGGAGAAATGTCAGCACAGAGACAGGTGACCTGGAGGTTGGGGTTCTGTTTATATCACTGACAGTTTCTTGGGAAACATCAAGGATGAATTGTGAATCCCTTTAAATATGTTCACTTCCCTAAGCCATTTGATGATATACTCAATATTCTGCACTAGTAGTTCCATTCCAGCAACCTGAACTATTTCCTATAAGCTATTATTTTCAAACTTCAAACAACCATCTCACCTGTGTTTTAAGATTGGCTCCAGCATGCCTGCGAGTATGATCAGTTCTACCTTGGGAGAGGGAATTACTAAAATGTCTGTCTTGCCTCAAGTCGGTGATCCTCACTCCAGTTCAGCACCCACAATATTCTTTCCCCAGGATGTTGCTCCATTTCCTACTGATACATATATGTGTGGTTGTGGAGCAGGAGTAGAACTCCCAACTTGGCTCATGCTGATACTTAGTTCTAGCTTTTGGTTAAAGCTTTGATGGTAAAAGACAACATATCTGTGGGTTCACCTGCTTATTCTCAAATGAGCTCATCTCATTTCATAAGACTCTAGCTTCCCTATTGGAATTTCCTTTAGTTTTAGGATATTTTCTGGGACTGTGTATTCAGCCTTTACTATAACACTACCACTGTTATAACCAAATCTTAGTAGTAATTCTTGTCTGTCCTTTGCCTCTAGCATATACAGCTGCCATACAGCATTCTGTCTTTCATCACATGTCTTGAGAGTTGGCTAACAGCTTGCAATGTTTTTTCCCTTGGTTTCCAATCACAGCTAACAACAGCCAGGCAAATTCACATCCTTAGAATTACCCACCCACTATCATAGGATATTAGTGTTAGCATACTCTTATCCCATCCTCTTTCACCATCCCTGTAAGCTTTGATAAGCACATTGCTGCAACTAGTCAAGGGTCTCAAGCCACCACCAGTGGCTCTTTGTTACCATGTGGCCAGTGTGTGACCTCATTGCAACACCCTATCCTGAGTTTCTACCGTGATGGAACTATCTTACTTGGACTTTCCAAGAACCAAATGCTGAGACAGAGATTTAAAAGATATTCATTTATGTAGGAGTCAGTTCCCATGAAACATCAGAGAATAAGAAAGAATGAAAAGTAAGAAAGCCACTGTATGAATGAGCAGGTGACTATGTGCAAATGTAGACCAGTTCTGAGCATTATCTCTGGGAAGCAATCTTAAACATATGAGATTTACCTCATCCAGGGTTGAGGTAGCTGGCATGTTTGTTTTTTTTTTTCTTTCAACTTCCACCCCTTATTGAGCAAGGGTTTCTAGAAACCCAGAATTCAACAACAAGAAAATTTATTTAAAATAAACAAGTTATAAACTAATGTTACTTCAATATAAAACATGTTTAAAAAAAAACACTGCCAGTCAACCCCTTGCATGTTGGGCTCAAATCAAGTCCAGCTGGATATACTGCAGCGCTATTGACAATAGCCAGGATATGGAAACAACCCAAAATGCCCCAAACAGACAAATAGATCAGAAAATTGTGGTGCATGTACACAATGGAATATTATTCAGCAATCATAAAAGAGAAATTGAATGCATTTATGGCAAGATGGATGGAGCTAGAAGGGATCATGCCAGTGGAAATAAGCCAGGAAAAAAAAGATAAAAACTGTATGGGCTCGCTTATATGTGTTATATAAGGAAAACAAAAAGTCAAGAGAATGTTAAAACTAACTGACAACAGAAGTAAAGCATACAGCTAGGGAGGGGCAAGGAGGGAGGGAGGAATCAGGGAAGGGACGAGCACAAAAGATCAAGATGATGGTTCACCAGTAATATGATGGTGGGAGAATCCTGGGAGAACACAATGATGTAAGAAAAAAAAACAGAAAAATATGTATGTATAAGCAATAAAAGTAAATAAACAAAAAATTTTAAAAATTAAGTCCAGTTGGAGAGTCACAGGCGTTTGCAAAAGGACTCTGTCAGGACTTACCGGACCTCAAACAGAATATGATGGGTTCTAATTGCCATATTCAAATTGCCAAGAGAAAATGGATTGATTGTGCTGGAGAAAATTCCAGAAAGGTATCAGAAATGTGATCACTTTCACCATGGTCATGATGTCATGAAAGAGATGCAATTTCCAAAGAGGGAAGACAATGCAAAGACTCAGCCCAGGGTCCTAGGAATGTCTGCCTCTAAAAAGTGGCCTGAGAAAGCATCCATAGATGCTGAGTGCAGTAACTAAACTGCATTGTTATAGGTGGCAGTTATTTTTCAGGCTATCAATGTTCCTGAGCTCATAACTATTAGAAAAATTTAACCAGGAGGGGAAATTTAAGTCCCGTATTGAATTTGTTCAATAGGTGACATTATTAAACAAAGGAGACAGCAGAAAGAAATACCAAATATTAATCTCTCTGATGCCATGAATAATTTTCTTCTCTTTATAAAGATTCACATACAACAGTAAGTTATTCAGAGGTTTTGAACACAAGCATGAATTTATTTTGTTCTGACTTTTGTAACTGAAATAACTAAGTGATTTTCAATTCAGTAGTTATAAATCTTTCTACAAAAACATGCACACAATTTTTATTCCCACATTGCCACCCTCTTTGCCACTTGCAGATGAATTATTAGAACAAAGTTATAAACCTCCACATATTGGATGTCGGGAGTAGAAAATACTGACAGGACCATAAAAAATATTTTCATTTTTGCCTAGTTTTGCTCACAGCTCCAACCTCTGCTCATCCCCTTTCCCCTGACCCTGTAAATACACAAGCCAGTTGCAATCACTTTGCTCTTACTTTTCACTCTTGTCTTTCTCCCTTTTCCAAAGGAGATGAGCTGGATTCGAGATATGTTTGAACTTTATAAGATGGTTGAGGGGATCAGTAATGTTCCTAACATTGACTGAGTTTCTGCAGGCTAATATTTTGTACTGTTTGTTCCCAAGAAGCATATGGATGAAGACAGAGATTCCATTTTTTTTAAGTTAACAAAAGGAAGGAATGAGCTGATGGTTACAGTAGTTATGATGGATTACTTTTAATATCTCAAGGAAATTGCTTGTCATTTTTTCTTTAATTTATCTTTGTTAAAAATGTATGTATTGATTATATTGGTTAGTTCCTGGATGCTTGCATCCTAAACATTTTTTTACACTTACATCAAATATATGTCTTCGTGATTCACAACCAATCTGGCAATGCCACCATTTCTTTACTTCAATTCACATTACATATAAGAGTGAAAATATTTTTACCTTACTTTGAGTGTAAAATAAAAATAATAATCTATGAAATATTAAATGTTTAAAGTTATGTTCATGTTTTTGTGAGCAAAAATGTTTGCTCATTCACACAATTGGTAAATATTCACATTTTATAATCTCAAGGATATTCTAGAGGCATCTGCAGTGGATGGCAGAAGATAATTTATCAAAAGTATTCTGAATAAAAACTAGGAATAGGATACTATATGATATTCAGGTTAAGACAAATTCTTGAATTTTTTTATCTGTGAATAACATTTTCATCCCAGAATTATAAATGAGTCTTAAGTAGAAATGATAACTATGATTAATATTATCTACAATCTATTAAATGGTTACTACTGGCCTTGTGTTAAAATATTTAACATAATTACCTTATTTTATCATTTTAACAACCCTGACTTGAAGGTGTTAACAGTTTTATTTTTATTGATGAGAAAAGCAGACTCAGAAACCTAAATTACTCCAAGTCACATGATAAGTAAGTAACAAACCTGATATTTAAACTAAGTCTGAAACTTAGGTACATTACCTCTCAAATACTCTCTGGGAGCCAGGAAATATTGACTTAATTTTAAAGTGACATAAATGATTAAAATTAGATCCATTTTGAAAGCAGGATATAAATGGGTGAAAGAAGCAGAAAAGCACTGGATACTTGAAGATGGGAAGGAATTTGGGATACACCAAAAATAAATGATCTCCAGAATAGAAGGTTACAGAAACAAAGACAGTCTAAAGTCACCCAATTTCATAATTTTGCTAAAGGCTAACCCTGGAAGCAGGGGCTATTAAAACTAAAAATATATGTCAAGACTAAAAATAATCCATTATTTGACAGAGTAATTCCAGATCTAATGTGGTCCTTTCTACATTATTCCAAATTCTAACCCATAAAAATATAGCAGCAAAAATTTCCATCACAGCAAAAATGTTAGACTACCATTGTTTTAACATAAACATTTAAAAATATTTATAGTTAAATAAATTCAACATTGGGAAGTAAGGGTTAAGTAAACTATAGAAAATGATCTTAAAGAAATATTCAACAATAAAACCTTTGTTTAGAAAGACCATGCGATAAAATGGCACATGTTTTTCAGACGATTGCAAAGGTAAAAGTTACCTACAGCTCAAACTTTTGCCTACATGATGGTTGCAACTGTACTCCAATTTGGGGAGAATTAAAGAAAACAGATGAAACAGATAGAAATATGTTAAATGATAGAATCACAATTTCATTTTTATAAGGAAAATATAAACAAAAATATTATTAAGTAAAGAGAGAAATGTCCCTGATTACCCCTCTCAGAACTGAAAGTTAAATCCCACTTTTCTACTGAAACAGGCACTCTTCATCATTTACCTATTTCCCCCTTTCGGTTAACAAGAATTTCTCTTTGTGTTGAAGTGTGGGTGGGCAGTATGTCCAAGAACTGGCTTTGAGTGACATGTAAATGGGGGATACCATATTTTGCAAGCCAAAATACAGAATGCTCAGTTACATTTGAATTTCAGATAAACAATATACAATTTTTCAGTTTTAAATATTTTGAAAATATTGCATGAGGCGTGTTAGAAAAAGGTACTTTTCTAGTTTGCTGTTTATCTGAAATGTTAATGTAGCAGGGTGCCCTGCACTTTATCTGGCCATGGCAGATAAAGAAATTGGAAAAGTCAAGCTTTCTGATTTGGCATTTATTCAAATAAAATATACCTTTATTAGTTTGAATTATATTTCACTACATGTAAGTGAAGTCAGGCAATCATAGTGTAATGAAACAAGATGGCTAGTTATCTAGAGAGGGTGAAGTTGTTCAAGAAAACGAAACTGCTTCAAGTTTCCAATTGTCTGTAGCATGTGTATTTGGCCCTAAGAGTGACAACATGTTTGCTACACCTCTAGGCACTGTTTGGATCCTGGATATAAAAGAAAGTAAAGGTGGTGAGCAAAGTTACCTGCCAGTTTAGTCTGCTTTTCTTCCTTTCATTATGGTTATGATTGTTTTTTTAAACAGCAAAACTGATCTGCAAGGAAGTTTCACCTAGTAACTTAAGGTCTTATTTCACTGGCCTTCTAACCTGTCATTCCGTATTTCTCATTAGAAAATAATTCTCTATCCAACAATTTCTACCCATTCCACAGGTCCATACTTAAGCCCCAGATCTCTGTAGTCCCCAGGCCTCTGTAATGAAGCATCTGGCCATGTTCCTTACAGTTTAGTTCTAGATTAAAGTCTTGCTTGTATTGACTCTTTTGCTCAGCATGATTTTGACTTTATAAGTGGACTGCATAGTCCTTGAGAGAGGGGACCATGCCTTATTCATAATATACCTAGAACATTCCCAGCTTCTAAAGAGGGGTTTTGCTAGGTTTTCCACCAAATGTCATCAAATCTTAACAAAATGCCACAAGAAACCTCCAAGTATAACTTGCTAAAGCTATAATAGAAAAGTTGACATGAAACAGGATGCCTTTCATTTTTACTTTATTCATTTAATGCATCATTGCATGTGCACTACATTTACATGTTTTAAAATTCCAAAGTTATAAAAAAGAAAGCCAACGTGTTATCTCCTTTCTGCATTCTTCCCCTAGCTACCTAGCTTTCCCCCCTATGCTATCAGTCTCATCAGTTCTTGTCTTTTCTAGGGAGAACTTTCCCATTTACAAACAGGAATGCCTATTTTAAATTTCATCTAGAATATTCAGCATTTACTATGTGTTAACATTCATACCAGCTACTGTGCTAAATGTTTCTTTCATATTTGATCATCCCAACAGCCTCAATGAGGCAGGTTTTCCTTATTCCCATGCTTTATTAAGGCATAATTGACAAATAAAAAGTGTATATATTTAAAGAGCATAATATGATTTGGCATACCCATATATTGTGAAGTGATTACCACGTTCAAACTAATTAACACATTCATCAATTCATATAGCTACCGGTTTTCATATGTGGAGAACACTTAAACTCTACTCTTAGGGAATTTCAACATATAATATGATATTATTAACTAGTCACCAACTCAGAGAAATGGGTGTCAAAACCACAATGAAATAGCACCTAACCATCTGTGAATATGGCTATTATAAAAAAGACAAGCGAATTCGAGTGTTAGCAAGGATTTGGAGAAAAGGGAACCCTTGCCACTACTGGTAGGAATGCACAACGGTGTAACCATTATGGAAAATGGTATGGAGGAGCCTGAAAAGAATCAAAAGTGAAACTACCAAATGATCCAATAATTCCACTTTTGGCTATTTATCCAAAATAAATGAAATAAGTATCTTGAAGCACTATCTGCATCCCCATGGTCATTATAGCCTTACTCACAGTAGCCACAATACGGAAACAACCTATGCGTTGATGGAGGGTGGACCAAGAAAATATATGATAGACTATTATTCATCCATGAATGAGATGAAATTTTTACCATTTTTGACATGAATGAAACTTATTTCACTATGCTAAGTGAAATAAGTCAGACACAAACAAGAAACATATTCTATAATTTCATCATACATGGAATCTAAAAAAGTCTAACTCACAGAGGGAGGTTTTCCTGTTATCTCCATTCAGTAGAGGAAGAAACTGAGACAGGTTCATACAGCTGTACAAATCACAGCTGATACTTCAATTAAGGGTGTCTGACTCCAGACCCCATGCACTTAGCCACGAAATATGGACTTCCTCTACATGTTGAGTAGTTTTGAGAATTATACTTAAAACTAACTCTGAAAAGATGAGATAGCCCACATGGGGGAAAATTATTTCCAAATATCTAGAGAGAGTAAGATACTTACTCATATAATAATTAAGAAAATGTAGTTGTGAAATCTGAAAATTTCTGATTTATTTCTCCCAGTGTAATGGAAGGGGGATTTTCAAGGAAGATCATTCATTTTGTCAAATGTTTTCATCAGAATTCTTCCCCCTTTGCTTTTATTTCAAACTCCTCCACTCTCCTCTGATTGTCACCCTGCTTGCCTTCCTTCACTGATTTATCTTTCCTAATTCATCTGTCTCTGTAACTCCTGTAAGCTTATTCTTTTACATTTGTCAATTAGCTCTGTGGTTTCAGCTTGGCTAGGCAGTCATTCTTCCTTTTCTAGGAAAGTGCTGACTGCTTCCACATAATGGGGAAAAAAGCTAACATTTGGTCCAAACAGACGTTTTCTACATAAAATAAAAAATCAACAACTCAACATAAAGTTAACTTTATGCTAAAAGCGTACAACCAGGTTACAGAAACTTTCTGTGTATCTTAAAAAGATGATTTTTAAATTGTAAAAAATTACAGAACTTTACAAGTTCTTACGCAAAAGTAGACCTATACAAAGGTAGAGTAAAAAAAACACTCAGCAAACGTTAATGTACCCAATGAAGCAACCCTCTCTCTGTTTCAAACTGTTAAAATGGGAGTAGTTCTTGCTGATATTTTAGTGCTAATTAAATAGCTGGAATTTAATACAGATGGTTCACAAATACTGCATGATAATCAAATGTCCCATAGAGTGATTAAGTTAAAAATAGATTCTATTACTGGTAGATTTGGGGAAATGTTGAAGCTATTAACAATACAAGATCTACTATAAGGGGGTAGTTCTTGTTTTTTAATTGCTAGGAGGGAACTGTCATTTAAAAAACTGTTGGAGACAGATTACCTTGAGGAAATCTTTCAAAAATCAAGTTGTCATTTACATTGCTGTGTCATGGTGTTTTGTCTAATCCCCAGTTACAGAGGCCTACACAATGTTTCTCCAACATGAAAGTGCCACAGTGATTGGTGTGGGCAGACCTGTAATTTGGTTTTTCTAACAAACTACCAGTTGAAGTCAATCCAGTCTATACCTGGACCAGTATTAAAGCCACAATGTGTTAGATACTTCTTTTGGCACAAGAACTTCTTTACCTGGCATAATTATCTGAAGCCTAAGTGTTGATCAAGAGCCATGCTGAGAGCGGTGAGTCTCCAGAAAGGTCCGTATCAGTACGATTAGGTCATCTATCTGGCACTGATCAAAGTTAGGTGTCTGCCCTCCCACAGAAGCTGAGGGCTCAGATTTAGCCTTTCTGATAATTATATTTCACAGGAATGGTTTCCTAGTTCTTGAGAAGGACATTCCTGTGTCGCAGGAAATACAGATGTATCTCAAAAGGGAGAGAGAAATAATCAAAAGCCTTTTCTGTTTGGTTTTGAACAAATGTTTTAAGAAATGATTGATCAGGCCCTATGATCAGGTGTTCTTTGACACCAGAATTCTTTGGGTATTCTGGAGCTCTTCCAGAGAAGACTTCAAGGTGAGACTAAGTTATCCCAAGGGTCTAGGTTATCCTAAGGGTCCCTAGGGATCTCAGGCTGCTACGACCTGTGCGTTTGTTTGCTCTAGACACTCAGTGCAAGGATTTAGATAGTCATTTCCACCGAGATTTGCTGTTCTCAGCATCCACAGGACTAAAATCAAGGCAGAAACCCTGTACTCTTAGAGCACTGAGAAAATTAGGAGAAAACTAACCTTCTGGGATTCTCTTCTCCAGCTCTGACCCTTAAGCCATCAAGCAGGGAATTTACAATCTGAGGAGTGTTTCCTAAAGTTCCCTTTTCCAGAGAGGGTAGAAGAGATGCAAATTAAAAACATGGACCAGAGGGATCCTTGAGCGACTGGTCTTGGCTGTAGATCAGGTTTGTCCATCCTGTCCACTGTAGGGCTTACTGACTCCTCCCACCGCACCTGATGGAGCTGAATGAACTGGGTGATAGACTTTTCCTAATATGTGGCTAGCAAAGCAGTTCAGAACCTTGGAAGGACTGGCGTTGGACTCACAAACCAAGATAAGAAGAAGAAGGTAGTCTGGGATGTATAACTAGTCCAAAAAGAGAACATATCCTGAACTGCAGACTCCAACAGAAGAAAAACTGATTAGAATTTTTGAAAAAACAAGATTTTAATTTTCTGTAAAAAAATGATTGAAAGAGACAATGGGATAAAGAGAATATTGAGCTACTAAACTGATGAATCTAAAAACTATAATGAGGATATCCTCTGGAAGTTAAAAGGATAAGAGGAGAGAAACCGTATAAGACAAGCCAAGAAAAATGAAAATGCACACAAAAGTGCTAACACCCAAAATAACAGAATTCAGAAAAAAGAGGGAAAAATGAAATGAGAAATATATGTGATGACATGGAGAATGAACCAAGCATTATTAAAGGTTTCAGACTGGAAGGGCCCTAAAAGTACAAAAGATATTTTTCTTTGTTAAATCCGTACCTGGATGTATAATTAAATTTAGGAAAACAAAGACAGAGATAAAACTCTAAACACAAAAGGAGGAAAAATCAGATACCATACAAAGGAAAAATAGCCCATCGATGCCAGATTTTTCAATACTAGATGGAAGTGGGTGTTTTCCAAGTACTGAAGGAATATAACTTGGAGTATAGTACTTTACACCCAACAATACGCCATTTAACTAAGAAGACATGATAAACAAAATTACTCTCAGGCATATAGTATTTCAAAAGCTTTGCGACTCAAAGGCAAATTTAAAACATATAAATGCTTTTTTTAAAAAAAAAGATAAATCTCACATATGGATATAGAAAAAAGCAAATGAAAAGGTCAAGAAAAAGTCAAAAGTAGCAACTAGCTGTAGAAGGGAAGCATACAGCAAAGGTGATGGGGGGGACAAAACAGGGGAGGGATTAGACACAAGGGAATATAGTGATCAATCACTGGTGATAGGGTGGTGGGAGAACTACGGGTAGCAACAATGATATAAGAAAAAAATGCAGTTAATAAAAAAGTAAAAGCAAAAAAACCAAAAAAGACAAACCCGGGGAAATTGCAGGAGATATATGGAGAGGTTTCTAAATAAATGCCTCAGTAATGGTTGTTTAAAAGATATTAAAGATAAATTTAGGGAATATATATCCATGATAACCAAGTACTTAAAAGCCTTATTTAGTGACTAAATTTAGCATGTGTTTGAACACCTGGAGTTCTTGCTTACATGTGAATTCTGATGCAGCAGGTCCACAATGTGCTTGAAAGTTCTGAAACTCTAGGAAGTCCCTGCTACTTGTGCTGGGGGCTGGAGTACAAGAAAAATGGAAAAAGGAAGGAAAATCTGGTTGAGTTCTTGAGTTCATTTCCATGTGTTGATTTTGTCAACTTCAGGCTGGGCAAATGTCATAGGGGAAAAAGTAGGGACCTTGACACAGATTCAGTTGTACTCAAATTCTGGTGCTCATTCCTGATGTTCCTGCTAATATTTCCTTTTCAGGGTTTCCAAATAAATGCTCCGTGCCTCTGTCAAGGTTTTAAATTGCTGAGAGGAAGGGAAAGAGTAAAGCAAGCTTCCTGCACTTAATCCAGAACTGGAACCAATAGCCTTTCATAAAGTTCAAATAATTCCAATTTAAAGTCAATGTAATTTAGGAATACCTATCAAAACAACATCTGTCAAAACAATAACTGGCAAAACAAACAAAACAAGTCCACACATGGAAAGAAGTTGGGGGAATTCAGATGATGGTCTCCCTAAGTGCTGGGAGGTGGATGAGAATTTGACAGGGGTATCATGCCTCTATGCTTGATATAGGTTGTTATCAAGGTGCTGGCTTTTGTTTGAGAAGGTACTTTCTCAAACAGTTATAATCCCTGAGAAGTCACTAAGTAAGTAAATGAATAAAACCAAGCCAATAAAAATGACACTTTAACAAAACTCATAATCAATACAGTCACGTGCACCGGAGAGGCAAAAGCCAGAGGAGGAGGATAAAGAAAAACAAAAGAAAACTTTTTCTCCCTTGTCCTTAATAGCTCAGACTAGCTCCATGACACTAGCAACTATACCTGAAATCTCGGGGACTTAGTACAATAACAGTTTCCTTTGTACTCACACAAATGCCAAGTTTGAAGCTTCTGGTTGGGCGACTCTCAGCAGTGACAAGGATCCTTTCTCAGCAGTAACAAAGAAGCTGGGATCCTTTGACCACATGGCTCCAGCGTTTGAAGCCCTTTCCTTCATGCTATGCATATCAAAAAGGCAAAACAGAGAATAATGACACATAGGTGACCTCTCTGGAGATTTCAGGGATGAAGTATGAAAGATGGCTGCAAGATAACTGTTTGAAATCCAGTGGTGCAACACAGATGCTTATGGTCTGGGAAACAGGCATTTTGAGTGTTAAAAAGGACATTGAGAAGCTTGGTAAATATATAGCACCATTTCTATCACATGAGATTTTTATTATAATGATACTCAATATTCATTTTTTAGTTATAATAATGATATGATTATATTATAATAATGATATAGTAATGATATAATGTAAATGATAAGATAATGATATTTTAGTTATAATAATGATATAATAATAATAATATTGAATTTTTAGTTATAACCTATATTATGGCATGCTATTATGTCCTGCTATGCCCTGCTACACCTAATCCCAGGTATTATCATCTTATTCTAGTACACAATATACTTGTAAATATTTGCTAAAAAGACCCCCAACCACCACCACCACATAGACTTACATTCATTCACACAAAGTATCTAGGTATGATACAAGCAGATAGTATCTCTTGGGCCTCATACGGTTGTTTTTCTTGTTGGAAAAACTAGTTCAGCCCATCCTACTCAAACCGGGAAGCAGCGTGGACTGCAGGACAAGGCTGGCATTTTCCCACTGACGCCTAAGCAGCGGGAGCCTTTGGAAAAATGTGGCGGCAGTCCTCCAGGTGCCCAAAATTGCAGCCCGTGGCAGCCCCTTCTCAGGGCGCCAGCTGGATTTTGAAGAAGGAGCCCGAGTGGGAGTTTCCCTCTGACAGGTTGGGCTGCAGGATGGTTATATGCAGGTCTACTGCTGGGGGTGCTTGATGGCCACCAGGTGCTGACCTTTTCATATTTGGCACCTGGTGCACAGAATGGACTAGTGGGGTACAAGCTAAGTGAAACACCCCTGCTCATCAGCTTATTCATTAATTACTCGGCGCCAGGTGGAACTATTGGTCCTGAAATGGTCCAATGAGTCGCTTGCAGTTGAAAATGATCCAATCAGGCAGGTGTCAACTAGTAGGGGGGGGGGTGTAAAGAGGATATAAAGCAGAGCACCTGGACACTCCCTTTTTTATGAATACTACATTCTTTCAATACTGGCATTTGCATAATGTTAACACATCCTTCACTGTGCTATTTTGAAGTGTTCAGAAAGTTGAAATATTAACAGGTGTGAGTTCATCATTTTTCTTTTCAATCAACAGAAACATAATATTTCACTTAGCTCTCCTATAAGATAAGGATAAACTAAACAGAGTGATACATAGAACTGAGAATTACATGTTCTACTAGTAAGAAACAAAAACAGAAAAATAAAACAATGCACTCCAAATTTTTGCTGAAACTGCTTCTAACTCTTTAGTTTACAATTTGCCATTTGAAGAATGGTAAGCCAATAAAGGGAGCATACAAACAAAACAGAACATGATGGTTTTAGCCAGAGGTAACAGAGAAAATAATCAAATGTAATAGTGGAAGGGTAGTGATTAGAAGGTAAAATTGGGGGTGGAATAAAAGAAAGTACAATCTCCAACTTTGTACTGTGAGCTATTCAGTAAGCTATTAATAGTCTGCATGCCTTAGTTTCCTCATCTGTAAAAGAGTATTTAATTCTTCTGGAGATTAAGTGAATTAGCACCTATAAACTCCCTCCAACAGTACCAGGCACAGAATAAGTAATGAATAAATGCTAGCTATTATCATTTCACTAAAGAATTGAAGAAAGCTTTGATTAACGCTAAAAAGTCAGAGATGATTATCTTAATTATCTCGTTTCTATGCTATGTTAAATTGTACTAAATTATGTTTTAAAAAGAGAACCCCATGTATTTCTGAAAACACCTCTTAAAATAAACAATCATGCCTTGTCATATCTGTTTCACAGGCAGACCCCCATATTTTAACATTTGACTTTCATAGATACCTACAAACAACTTACTCCTTTTTATCGATTATTTTTGTAATGCGCCATTGATACGGGAGTTGATTTTTGTTCTTCTGGTTCTAAGATGAACTTCTTTTGAAACAATTTTTCATTGAAATATGAACTATCCATAAAAGTGCACGTTTTATAAGTATATAGTTCAAAGGGTTTTCACATCATGAATTCCCCCAAGTAAACAGCATTATGATCAATCAGAAATGGTTCGTGCCCCCCAGGGATCCCCTTATACAACTGGGTAGTCACTACTCTCATCGGGGCAGCCACTATCTTGATGTCTCACAGTGCAGATTATTTTTATCCTTTCTATACATACAATTTTAAGATGTACTCTTTTATGTCTGCCTTCTTTTGCTCAATATCACACTTTTAAGGTTCAAATAAATTATTGTGAGTAGCTGTAGGTTGTCAGTGCTCATTCCTGTATGGTGGCCTGTAGTATATATTCATACATCTTATTGTTTTGATTTTTTGGGGGACTCATATGATATTTTTATCCTTAATTTTTTGAGAAATGTCCATACCGTTTTGAGAAACATGCATACTATTTTCCCACCCACACTGTGTGAAGATTTTCTTTTCTTTACATCTTCTCCAAACATGTTGTTTCTTTTTTCTTTTCTTCAATAATAACTAACTCAAGGTCCAAGGTAGTAAATATATCATTGTTATTACGATTTGTATTTTCCTAATATTAAAATAATTCCTAATATTAAAAGAATATATAATTTTTTTTGCTTGTTTTGGAAAAGTAGCTATTCAGATTCTCTGCCCATTTTGAAATTATATTTATTTTGGTTGTTGAATTGTAAAAGTCACTTATATATTTCGGATATTAACCCCTTATCATATACGTGTATATATATGTGCATATATATTTTACAAATGTCTTCTTCCATTCAGTAGGTTGTTATTTCCTTTTAACAATAGCTTCTTTCACTGTGCAGAAGCCTTTTAGTTCACTATTGTCATACTTGTTTACTTTTGTTTTTGTCCCCCTGGTCACTGGAGAGAGGTCCACAAAATCATCACTAAGGTCAAAATACATTCTATTGTTGATGATCATTTTGGTCATTTCCTTTCTGAATAAGTTTGTTGTAGCTTTCTAATATATGCTTTTGTTGACCATATGTATGCATTCCCATTGGGTATAGGAATGAAGTTGAGGGCATCATAACTTATACATATGTTTAAAATTAATAGGCACTTCTGTAAAGTCTGCAAATTAATGAAGCATTTTTTTTTTATTTTCAGCAAGAGTAGATGGGAAATGTGGTTGCTCCAACTCTTTGCCTATATTTTTAATTGCCCACTATTTCAATTTAAACATTCTCGTGAATGTGTCATGATAGTGTACTGTGGTTTAAATTTATATCTTTGTTATGTCTAATAGGGTCACTTACCTTTTTATATATTCATTTGTCATTTGGTCATCCTCTTTTGCAATGTGTTCAAAACAGACTTCTTGAATTGGCAAATGGATATATCAATATTATGTTCATCATTATTAAAACTAGCTGGTTAAATAACTAGAATGATCTACTGAGTTTGCAGTGAACAAAGTTGAAAAGGTCCTGAGATAAATCTATGGATAATACCCATGAGTTTGAGTCAAACTGGGTTAGTTCTAACCAAAATCAATAGCTTATTTTAGAAATGTAAAAAAGGCAGGGGTAAAGGGAAAGAGTAAGGGAGATAATAAGGGAGAGGTAAGGAGGAAGGAAGGGAGGGAGGGAGGGTAGGAGGGAGAGAGGGAGAGAAGAAGGGAGTGAGGGAGGGTGCCAGGGAGGGAAAGAAAAGGAAGGCAAAATATTTTACTTGCCTATCTCCCTTCAACTCTACAACTAGCATAACAAAAAAAAAAAGCAAGAAAAAGAAAAACATTAAAACATCTTAGTCTCTATTTACACACCTATAATATTATCTATTTAGGAAAGAAAATAAAAACTAAAATGAAACGAAGCAGCATGCTTCTCTAGAACACACACTATGTCCTAGGCACTCTGCTAGGTGTACAAACTACACTATCCTCAGGAAAAATTTATCGTAATCTGTCATTTTTAAAAGAATGACTTGAAGACTCAAAGAAGGTAAAAGATTTTTCTCAAGGCCATACAGTGACAGGCCACATATCTGATAATGATATCAGATGTCTTTATTATGGCCTAAATTTATCTTTTTTTTTTTTTTTAAAGAGAAGGCTGATAGGTAATATGGCTGAGTCATGCTGGAAGAGAACTCCTACCACTTCCTAGCTTTGTGAGCTTAAATAACCATGTCATTCGACCCAGTTGAGACTCAATTTCCTCTGACAAAAATAGAGATTATTCAAGATTATCTCTAGAGCCTCCATTAAACTTTGGTTCTATGATTTTATATACTTTTGATTTCTATGGCAAGGACCAAATGCCATTTCCTTCTAGGTAGAAGAAAATTGATGTGCATAGATGTCACTCTATGCACTCATTCTTTGACTCATTTTGTGATTGTTCATTTTGGTCATTTCTGAAAGTCAAAAGAAAATGGTCTCTATTTAGTCTTTCCTGATTCTTTTAGGCTGAATTCAACTCTAAGAGTTCGTCTCACACTATATACCACATGCTCTGTTTATGTGTGTGTGTGTCCCAACTATACACTTGAGTTCTTGAAGCACAGGGATTATTCTTTACATCCCTGGAGCCCCAACACCCAGCACTGTTGGGCATATACTACGTAGCGTGTAAATGATAGACAAATGGATAGATCACCAAGTTACCGTTTCTGGTTATATACGTGGACTATTTCAACGCTAGAGATGTGTTCTCTATGGTTATTTCTATGGTTATACTCTCAGGCACCAGCCAAGTGTGTGGCTATAGGCAGAGTTCCACCAGAGATATGATTCTGTAACAGGATTTTCCCCAGGAGAAGGGGAGGTTCCAGGTTTCCTGCCTCACCCAAGGGAGGGTGGAGCTGAACAGGGGGGAGGAGAACATGGAGAGTGGCCTGGATGAAGGAAGGAGAGCAAAACGGAGTCCTGGATCTCTGGGACTGGGAAACCAAGTCCCTGGTTCATAGATGTGCACAATGTGAGCGAAGCTCCCTCCCTCTCCAACAACAGGGGAGGAAAGCCACAGATGTATGGCTGCAGCTCCATGGCAGAACTGTAAAATGAGAGAGGAGAGCAACTGAACCAACCACCTGCTGAATCTGTTTGTACTAGGGAACTTATCCACTGCCACAACTATATGGGACAGAAGCAGCACCACCACGGGACAGACACTGGCAAGGAGACAGCCAATATGACCTTCACCTCCACCATAGGAAGCACCACAACCAAGGAGCCTGGAGAACCATGCCACATACCTGCCCTATAAGAGGTTCCTGACATGCAAGGCCTGGGTGCCCACCTCACAGACGACCCTGGAGATCCCAGTAGCTTAGACCAATGCATTCTAGGAGCACAGGTCCTCACCCCCGAAAAGAGGACATTAGTCTAGGAAAACGAGACCAATGAGAATTATAGCAAGAGAGGAACTGGAGTAACTGGAAGGGGAAAGAGGGGAGAGGGAGGTGCAAGGGTGATATAGGGAGGGCCATAAGGGGAGAAATAACTATACAGATATAACCAAGGTTTATGAAATTAAAACATTAAAAAAGAATAAAACTTTTTTTAAAAAAATTATATGATTAAGAGAAAAAGAGAGAGGAGACCTGGAGGAGGCTCAAGGAGCAGAGAGACATGCGAAGAAGCTGCTCTTGCTTCTCAGCCTTGAACTAGTACCAGATACTTGGGAACATGGAAGGAGACACTTGAAGCAGATGTGGGTGACAGATGGGTAAAGGTTAACAATGGCAGTTCTCTCTTGACTTTGATTTTGCACCTTCACCCCAGATGTACAAAACCCCTTCTGCCCCTTTTCTATGCATCCCTGCCACAAGGTGCCTTAGACTTGGGCATATTTTCAGGTCTCAGTAGCTCTGCTTTGAACCAATTCTGTTTGCCTGGAAATTTACCCAAGAGGGAATGGATAACTTTGGTTGTTTGATTTGGAAACTGTATTCTTCGTGTTTCCATTCTCTTCTGTTTATTGCACACTAATTTTATTCAACTTTCTTTCCTTTGAGGACCTTACTAGGTAGAATATGTTTCATCTTGATGAGCATGTAGCAGCACCTATTTAGACCAAGCAGGCATGGGGGTCCCGGGGAGTCCCTTGCTCTGCTCTGTAACAGTTCCACAGGGAATGTAAACTATGCCTTAGAGGTTTTCCGAACTAAAGTCAAAAGACAGAGGTTCACACTCCTCTGGTGTCAGTCACCTTGAGAGGAGGGAGTTGTACACTCCAGGCACTTCCTGCTCCCATTACTTGCGAGTGGAGCTGCCCTACTAGGCCAAGCACTGCAGTCAGAGGATTCAAGGTAAGCTCAGAGAAAGGAGCCAGGCTGTCAGCCCACACAGCCAGCACCTGAGGGCTTCTAGGTTGGACTTCGACTGCATCTATTTTGCCCTTTTCCCCGGCTATAATTCCTTTTGAAAAAGAGACTAACTCCGGTAAATTTAGGAGACACTGGTATGTGATTCCACATTTTCTGCTCTGAAACATTAGCTCACAGTGCTCTCTTCCTTCACTAAACTATTTTATATGCCTTAATTACCATGAAGAACCCTGAATCATTTCAGTGGAAGCGGTCTTCCATATAACATAGCAATATCATTTCATTTCATTTCCCCAAACTGGAAGACTTTGAATTCAGCCTGACCTCTTTCAATTCAAATCATTCAGAGCAGCACATGGTTCCTGTTTCAACCAAAGTTACCTGTTACTTTTTGCAAGTGATCGATTTGAAGGAGAATGCATCACCTCAGGTCATACATGCTGGATCTCCAGAAGCCTGATGCAAATGCATACGCAAAGTAGCAAGCGGTCAGTTTCAGGAGAACCATACGCAGAGATCACAAATTCACCATGAAATAGGGCTTTTAAATGCAGAGTCGTGGGAAGATTTCAATAAAACCGAAGCTTTAGGAGAATGGGAAATGACTAGATGTATCCACAGCAAGATCCTCAGTGCCTCGAACTGTGTCTTGCGCTAGGGGGCTTTCAGTGCTCATTTCCTGAATCAGTACAATTTTACCCACCTGAAATCTTGTTCTGTGGTTTTATTTAAACTAGTTGTCAGCATGGAATGACTTCTGCATTCTCTCCTGGAAGTGGGTGAATTTCCATGGTGAGCAATTCCTCTATATACAGTTTGCAAATCATTTTGGGAACCTTCCAAATGAAAGGCACTGTATAAATATACCCTCCCACCAGCAGCCAGCCGGCTTTCCACCAGGGATGCATTTGCATCGCTTATGTACATAGTCTTTCATTTGGGGCATTGCTTTTATTTTTATGACCATAAAAGAAATATTCACAGTATGAACAATAATGTAAACTGCATTCAAGAAGATATATATTTGTATATTTTTATGATTCAAAACTTGGAAATCTGAAAGAAAAGCAGGCATGGCATTTTTCTTTCCTGTTGCTGTTTGCTTTTTCATAGCATTCTTTTTATTATTTCTGAACTTTACGGTGGAATTTTGCTGAAATGCTCAAGTCTTTGTCTGCACATCATTTGAGAATATGTGGTGGTGGGTTCAAATGAATCTTGCTGGCAAAGGGCCTGAAATGGAAGGTGCCTAATTTTGCGTTTATTCATGTCTGCCATAATAGTTTGCTTTAGCGCTGCTTTTTTGTGGATGGAGGCTTCTTTAAGGAGAGAAAGAGAAAAGTAAGCAATGTTAGGTATAAAATACTTTCCAAGTCACTTAGCAAGATAAAGGGGACTTTTATAGATGGAAGAGACTCTGAAGAGACATATGTTAGCCTTTATAATAAAAAGGGGGGCTGATTTCATTGAATATTGCTGGGAAGCTAGACTTTAAATTTATATCGTACAGAAAATGCTTAATGAACTTTGAAATAAATTGCCAACAGAGTTAAATCAAAACCTCTATAAATTATGTATTTACCTACAAAGAATCATCTGCATACAAAAGATGAACTGAATTATAAATCCTTAATTTATACATTTCCATAATTAATTAAATTTCAACTGAATGATATATCCCACTCCAAACATATTTTCCACAGAGTCTAGCCTTAAGGATTTCATTAAATGAGGCACTAGTTTGAATATTCAGAGTATTTTTTTAATATCAAAACATCTAAAAAGATAATTTAAATAGAACCATCACTCACTTCACTGAGGAATGATGCAAAATGCAGAAAATTAAACTTACGCTACCAATAGTTAAAGGAAGAATATATATAGATTTGACTCCATTCTCTATGTTCAGAGTTCTTTTTCATAAATACACAACCCAATATTAGCTTACTTTTTTACTACTAAAACAATGAAAGTGATTTTTAAAACCTTAGCTAAAGGACAATAATATCAGGAGATAGCTCGCACAGGTTAGCTGCAGATTAGGAAGTAGATGATATAATATCCTTCATCTCCTCAGTGGGAATATTATTGTGACTAAATTCTAATTTCATACTCCAGGATATAACAATTTGTTTCATTAGAATGAATTTCTTCTTGAAATATTTGACATTCTTTTTTTATTGGTAAATAAAGCAGCAGTTCCTCAACTGAGAAAAGCTAGAAGCATGGAATTGATCTGCAGCTAGTTTTTACTACAAACCCCATAATGCTTTGGATTATAGCCTACAATCCCCATACTGCAGTACCAAACTTACTGTTAACCATCCCATTACTGGGGCGGGGGGGGGGGGGGGCACAGAACAAGCAAGAAGTATGTAATGTGTAAGGAGTCTGCTTGAAAGGGAAATTACCAATTTTTGCAAGATTTTGAGGCTTATTTGTTTTTCAGTTTAGTAAAATAAAACAAAGTTGTACAAATGCACACTAGCTTTCATCTTGCATGTAATTTACTTATTCTCATATAAGATGCCAAGATTTGTACTTCCCCTGTCAAAGCCTGTCTTTTACATACCCGTCACTGAGTTTGTGCAGTTTTATAGCCCCTTTTGAAGAGAGGTCATTTCTATTCAGATTTTAAAATAAAATCATAATTCGCTGTTTAATGCTCAAAACATCTGCAAATGAGAATTTGGTGAAGTAATTAAAATTCTTAATTAGATGCACCTTGCAGCTGCTGTTAGTCTTAATTGGCAATAATGCAGCTACATTTTGTTCTGACACATATCTTCAGAAGAGTTAGAGAAAGAACTGAAGGGAGGGAAGAGGAAAATGTTCCCACACAGTTCAAGACAGTTCGCACAAAGAGGATCCCATGGCAACAAACAGCGAGGCCCACAGTTGGCTCTGTAAGATCCAGGAATAGACAATGCTTCACCTCGAATTCAAACAAACACTTCCCTTCCTGGATCTGGAGAGAAAGTGCTATAAAGCATCTCTTAAAATACTTTTGAGATGGTCCAGTGTTCACCTGTGTCTTTAATACACTCTTCAAAGCTTCTGGATAATCTGCAGTCCATAGCAAGGTAATAATTAGAACATGTGCAAACAGACTTGATTTTTGTCTCACCACATGGAGCTAGAGTGAATCTTAGTAACCAGTATGTTTCTAGGCTGTCATTTTATAGTCAAGGAAACTGGGGCCAAGAACCTTTCAAGTGATTCCCTCAGGTCATTATCGGCCATGTAGGAGGAAGAATTGGTATCAACTCTAGGATGGGAGCCTATAGTTCAGAACTTTGACTTCTAAACTTTGGGGTAAGCAATTGCATGTGTCACCGGGTCCTTCCCAATATGTTCAAAGTCTCATTCTTCATTTAATTGGGCAGTAAGAGGATTTGATAGAAGATGTTGAAAACATGGATCAAGAGCTAGAAGAGGATGAGACTATTTCCTATCAACCTGGTCCTTAGTTTCATCTGGCTTAGTGTAGGTAGGGAAGGAGCAGGGAGAAGAGAAATGCTAGCAACTAGGAGGTTAATCTGGGTGTTACCTCTAAAGAGACCTTGTAAGCCTTGCCAACAGTTAACCAGGTCTTCCTTCAGTGTGAACTAGAAAGTTCAAAATACTGCTGTTTCTTTTAAAATACGGATTTATCCCCCTTTCTAGTCCCTCTCATTCAGCCTTTTCAGCGCCTTGAGTGAGTTTAGCTTGCATTAGTTTAGCTCACATTTTACCTAATATTTGCAAGTGTTTCCTTTATGCAATTGTGTGTCACCCTGAAAATTAAATGCCGATATTCGTTCTCTAGGGCCAAGTCTGCTTTACCTATTTGTTTTTGTATTTTTAGTTGATCCTATTAAGTCTTACCTTGCAAAAACTGTGGACAACTTTGGAGTGGGGGAATCAAGGTTTTCCAGGATGGGGATGACAGGAGTGGATAGGCAGGGATGAAGTGTGGGGATGACAGGAGTGGATAGGCAGGGTGGTAATGGAAAAGGGCAAATTTTTAGTCTTTTAACTGCCTTGCCCACTCCACCATCAGACCCTAATATTGCAGTTGCAGTATTGGTATTAACATTTCCAGGAGTTTCACTACCCCAAGTGTGGTCTGTCTGTAGACCAGCAGTTTTATCATGGTCCAAGGATCAGCTCATTACAAATGCAGACTACCCGGTTTTACTCCAGACTCACTGAATTAGAATCTGCATTTTAGCAGGACACCCAGGGAATCCTGCATACATTTAAGTTTGAGAAATACAGACTCACATGTATCATGCTCTCCCAAGGCAGTATAAAGGGCAAGGACCTGAAACTAAGCAAACCTCCCGATTTATTTAAGCAGTCCCTACTCTGTCCTTTCTCCCCGCCACCGGTGCGCATCAGAATCCTGCAGGGAAGTCAATTACAGGATGCGAGGAAGGAGGATTCTCCTCAAACTCCTCCTTCCCGTACCCCGCCCCCTACCCTCCAGCCTCCCACAAGCACCCTTTGCCTAAGTCCCACCACTTAGAGACTATTTTGCTCCTCCCTAAAATGACAGGCTGCTAGGAGGGCTATAGTCTGAAGAACTATCAGTTTACATATCAATACGGACTGGAGCACTTTGCAAAACTGCCCTTTAGCGACGATTATCACCCCGCCACCCGAAGTCTGGAGTAGCACCCCCTCCCCCGAAACTCAGTGGCTTTTGAAATCCGTCTTAAAGTGATATTGAGGGGGGGGGTGAAGAGAGAGACAGAGAGAGAGGAAAGTGTGAGAGAGAGGGAAGTGAGAGAAAGGAGAGAGGGAGAGGGAGGGGGAGAGAGAGGGAGGGAGAGAGAGGGAGAGAGGGAGAGAGAGAGGGAGAGAGAGGAGATCGCTCGCAATAGCAAATCTGCTCTAAAAAGAAGAAATGAAAGGAGGTTATTATGAGCTTGTCAGTTTGGGCATCGCTCTCGGTCCCTTTCTGCTTCCTAGAGAAATGGAACCATAATTCTAAGGTGACTAACTCAAGTCTAGGTAAGCATGCAAATTTTGCCGGGCCACTTTCCCCGAAAGGGCTGAATCCTGTTATACGAGGTCTCTCAGGGTCTCTCCAAAGATTCCCAGGCTGCCCTCTTTCCTCTTCAGTCTTCTGAAAACTAAAACTCGAAAAGCGGTGGCGTTCTGTGGATTGGCTAGTACTAAAATATCCATTGGGTGGCAGTAACACTATCCTCTTTATGACTTGCAGCAAACCAGAGAATGCATTCAATCAAATGAGCCGATCTTGTAGAAACACTGGAATCATTTATGCATTGCAGTTTCTTTCTTGTTTTCGCTCCTTCTTCCCTGGGATATTTTGAGTGGATTGTGGCAATTAATCAAGATCACATGCTATTCGTGCTTTGCTTGTCGTTTTCGCTTAGGATTAGCATCATTCAAGGCAAACGCAAAGCTGCTTTTTTCCCCCACTCTTTTTTGAAAAATCCTTTTTGGGGTCTGCTGAAGAGAGCTAGGACCCAGGAGACACCTTCCCAAACAGCAGGGGTTGTGTGCTTTCACATAGCAGTACTGTACAAGGAAAACCCCGTCGGATCTGTTATTGCGGGATACTTGTGAAATATACATAGGATTCTTTCTTATGGCTGCATCCCGGATCTGGAAATTTTACTTGGGGGCCAAGAGGATCTGAAAAGCTACACGCATACAGAAGATTTGGAAGCAAGACTCCGATTCTTGTCATAGAGCTCACAGACTTCCTCACTTATCGGCCTTTTTTCTTCCCTCTTTTTATTTGTATTTTTAAATTCTTCCCTCTTTTTCTGCTCTCTCCTCTCTCCGTCTCTCCTTTTTCTCTCTGCCTCTTCTTTTTTTCTCCTAGTCTTCTTTTCTTCCCCCTGCTCTGCACCTGGATCGTATCTTCAGCAAACAATCGGGCACTTTGAGAACTAACTGGAGGCAGTCTTGTAGAGAAGAGCTGTATGGAATTATCTGCTTTTATGGTGAACTTGGCGTCTGTGAATGGGTATCTTGTTCACGATATTAATTGCTAGCAAAAACAAGAAAAAGAACACAGGAGTAAAACGTGGATTTTCTTGAATACGCATTGTGATGACCAGCGATTACCTTACCGACTGAGAGCCAGAGGAGAATAATTTGGAAGACTGTCGTGGGTAAGGTCATTTTATCTATGCAAACCCATCAGTGGCATGAGCGAACTTGGACATTTGTAATGGGCATGGGTGACTTGGATGATTGCTGCATCGCATTGATGGCTGTGATGTGGCCGTTATTGGCACTGAATGGAATAACTGCAGTTGGGTGTGTTGGTGTGTGTGTGCGTGTGCATGTGTGTGTGTGTGTGTGTGTGTGTCAGTGGGTCTGTATTCTGAGTGTAATTGAAAAAGAAATCAGAGCATCGCTGCCCCCCTCCAATTATTTTTGATATGAAAGAGTGTCTTGAATTAATTCCGGGTAGACACTCTTTTGTTTGGATGCAATATTTGTGGCTCTTGTGTTCTGGAAGGGGTAGCAACAGTGAAAGGAACACTTACTGAAGAGCCCTATTTAAAATGAAACGAGCTACTCTTTATTCATTAAAAGAAATATGTTTTCAACTCAGTGCAGCATTCTGCTGCATTTCACAGCCGCAATGGGACCAGGGACATCCCGCTTGTCAAGTTCTTAAACTTTAAGGTGATAATCATCGTTAATTGTTCTCCAGGTTGTGATTATCGGAGATTATTAAGCACCCTGGACTACTTTTTTATCCACTGGGTTATCATTCAGAGTGAAGGGGGGGAAAGGAAAAAAAAACAAAACTGAAAATGATGACCAAGATAGAAAATAGTGCAACATGATTTTAAATCTCACCACAATGCTTCCTTTCTCAAGCTCCATTGCCCACTAATAAAATTATTTACCCAATACCCTAAATAGCTGAAGCTGCGACCCACGTGCAGAGGAGTCGAAGGTCTGGAAGGAGAGACCATCCTTTTAATGCAATGCAGCCAGCTTTGGAAATGCAGGCAATTACATACTTCCCTTAACCTTAAGTTGAAGATGTGTCCTATCTGCTTCATCTATTTTACCCTTTCGGTAAAAAGTTAGAGACTAGGGCAGGTAGGATGCTGAAGAATATTCTGCCTGGGAAATGGGATGAAAAAAATCAATGTTGATGACGTGGTTCAGTGCACTGTACTGCAATGCTAAAGTCCCATATTCAGTACCTATGAGGAGAGAATGGAGCATTTACATGTGTTATAAATTTTCCCTGGTAGATTGATCTAAAGGGGAGGGGAGAAGATATGTGGATATGCAGGAAGATGGATGGAAGTCGTGCATAATCGGTGATTATGTAACTTCATTACATCAGCGAGCTTCAGTCAACGATAGTGAGATGAAATGATTGTATGGAGCAAGGCTCCATCACCTTCTTAACTTTTGAATGCTTGCAACAGCTAACGGGAGGAGAAGGAGGAGGAGGGCAGCTAGAGATTAGCTCTGAGGGTCCTGTAAACCCTGATCTCTGTGGCAAATTTAGGATGAGTTTTCTCACCGTGAGTTTCTGAGGGGCAGCAGATCATGCGAGCTTTAGGCTGGGCAGGAGCAATTTTAGCCACACCCGTAGAAAGTCAAGATGAGTCCGCAATGTTTCACAAGTGCCCCACTGAGAGACTGGGACTGCTGAGTCCAGCCAAGGTCATAGTTCTATATCCTATGACTGAAATACATGACCCCCCAACTAAGTAGAAAGTTAAATCTGTTGAAATGAAGATGGAACGGAATGCCCACTGGGGTCCTCCCTGGCATTTTTCCTGGCAGAGCATGATGCAGATTTCAGTCTGGTGGTTCCCTCATAAAAATGATTGCTTCCAGAGTGTGTCAGAAATGAGTGTTTTGTGCCTTTATCTTTGCCTTGACAGCCTTTTTCTGGGCCATTTTAACCCTCTGGGAAAAGAGAAAGAAGTGAAAACCTTCAAAGGCAATGATATCTTGTTAAATTAAAAAATAAATGGCAATGGATTCATTATTAATACAAATCGCAGAAATAAAGAGCAATCCATTTTCAAGTTTTACTTACCAAATGGCTGTAAGGACATGTTGGAGCCGCCTGTGACTTATCATGACATGAGATAAATGTACTGTGCTCACTGTTCAAAAGAGAGAATACTGCAGAATAAAATGTCATTTTATCTGATATTTTATTTGGAGCTGTGATTTTTTTTTTTAAAGAAAATGCACATCAGCTCCTTTTGGCCTTCTACTGTGGGAGGATCTATTTTTCTCTTAGTCGATTACCTGTTTTCCCTCCAATAAAACTCTGCTGAAAACCTAATCCTGTTGAATTAAAACATATTATCCCTTAGTTGTGCTAGTTCTTATTTCACTTTACATTTTCTTTTTTTTTCTTTTTTTTTTTTAATGAAGAAGACTAGAATGATGCTTTTATCATGGATATGAGATGATTTTTACATGTTTCCTAGGGAGTCAGGTAGAGGAGCTAAACATCCACTAGGCAACTTTGAAAAGATTTGCTTACCCCAATGCAGAATGGTGGCATGCTGGACTGAAATTCTGAGCTCTGATATGAGATGACTTTCTTATTTCTGCAGTACATGCCCACACATGGATATTGTACCACTGGATTTGGAGGTTTGGTGTTCATATTGTGTAGGAAATTGGATGTGAAGTTAAGTCCTGATTCCTTCCTTCAGGGGTCAGGGTAACACTATGTCTGCTTCTAGGCTGTTAGTCTCCAACTATGTGCAGAAATATAGTCTTCTATGTTTTCTCCTGTACTCTTTAGCATTTAATAAATGACTTCCTTAGTTGTTTTCTAATATCAGGCACATGCATGTTACCAGACAGGGCATATTTTTGAAATTTTCTGAGCTCAGTAGGGGATGGAAATAATGCTGGAAAGGAAAATATGTCTCTTAAAAAAGACTCTGACTGTGAAACATACATACAAATTGCTTTTCTTTTACTTGAAGACTGCATAGCTTCTCATTAGGAAAGACAGTTCCAATCATTTTAAATGACACTTTATAACCTGTTACTCTTTTAGAAGAGGATTATGTAACTGAAGCAGGTTATGGTATTTTTCCCTAAGTATCCTACAAATCAATATTAAGAAGCTGAGCTTACTATGAAAGCTTTCAAACACATAGGCGGTGAATCATTTAAAATATAATATCTATTTCTCTATTTTATTGCCATTTTTTCAGCCCGAGTACTACTGGGGAAAATAGAAGAAATACCATTTACAAATAGAGAAAGTACTAATTTTGTTTTCTTACCAGTTGCTTCAGCCAAGTCAGAAGATTTAGCTTATAAGTCATCACGGTAATGCTAGACTAGAGAAAAATGTACAAGGAATCTTTTTTATGTTTGCAACGTATGTGACCAAACCATGTCATTGTTAAAATGCCTAAGAGATCAAAAAGCACTTTTAAGAACCACTGAACTTTTGGGATGCATTTGGGGTTTATAATTTTGAACATTGTACTCTGTTATACATTGTAGTGTTGGGATATATTATCTGACAGTAGATCTTGTCTTCATTTTTGGGTAACTCTTATGTTTTTATAAAGCAGACTATTCTATCCATTGTGGCAATCACAGCACCCAAGTGTTGATTACTAAGATTTAAAAGTAGCAAGTTTCGTGGTAACGCTCATGCTGTAAAGCATAATTATAACAGTTCCACTTGGGCGGCTATAGATATGGCTGTGTCAGCAGTTTTATTATTAAATTCCAATCCTGTTTCTATTAGTTTGTTTCAGGAATCTCAGAGGAAGGAGCTCATGAGATAGGCAGGTATCTTTGAATCTCCGGGCTGAGTCACAGGGCCTGAGTGGCATTTTAGGCTTATTTGTTACTACTTATGTGACTTCTGACCCTGAATTTTACCTCTCGGTGTTCCAGATAATCATTTTTAAAAAGTAGAATAGTTAAATATTATGCTAAGAAATGAGAGGTGTGTTTAAGTGCTTACCATCATGCTATGCCTTAGAAATTCATGGAAAAATTATTACTATTATTATTATTAAGGGTTTCCCCAAAGTCTTATGGATTTAACAGTGCATTTTTCCTCATGCCCTTATTGTAAATCTATACAGGCACTTTCTACTATCAATTACAGTTAGCTGGTAGGTGATATTATTCAGTGAGTAAGTCACAGACAAATTCCAAGCTTTGGATGCTAACTTTGACTCAGTACTCAGTTTTTTCTAGCAGTATTCAAATGGGAATATACTTGTCTTAAGTCACCAAAAAAATACTTGCTTTTGAATAACCCTCAAAGCATAGTAACTAAGAGTTTCATGTTTGTGATTGTTTTAACCTGATTGCTTTTTTAAAAATGCTCCCAAGTGCTTAAGTGTTTCTGATTTTTGGCCAAAAGGGCGCAAACAAATGTTCACAAAAGATGCTACCACTTAAAGTGGGTCAACTGACCAAGAAGCCATTCTCACATCTCACTTGATTAACAAAAGCAGAATGAGTGTGAATACAAAGTACCACAGAGGACAGAAGGACAGAGATAATAGTTCAGTTTTGGGAATTTGCTAGTTGCAATAATTACTAATGTTCTTTAGGGGGAGGCAATCCCCCATGTGTCACTACTAACCCTGCACATCTTTAATGTTCTCACATCTTAATGTAAATTCACTGGCATGCATGAGAAGGACACAGTGACATGACCTTCCATATATGTTTTTAAGTGGCAGGATAATCACGTTAAAAAAAAAAAGAATTGTTTCTATTTTAGTTAAGATGGAATTGGGAAGTAGAAAATTAACCCTGTAAATAAGAGAAAGTAAACATGGACTCAAAGAACTTTCCTGCTATGGAACAATCCCCTTTCCCCCCCCTACCTTTGCAACACTCCTTGCCAGGGTTTTGCTCTTTACCTTAAGGATCCACACTGTTTCTTTGTTGCCGATGAATGTGATAACTCGTGTTTATCTGACTTTATTGACGCCCATAAATAATGAGCATTTTCTTGGATTCCTATATTTTGAAAAACGAGCATTCCTTTTATCTCAGGAAAATGCTTTAGATCGCCTCTAGGAGATTTATGAGGGAATATTACAAGAATGTAGGCAGGCTTGTTTATTTGACAAATTTTGCTAATCACCTTACAAATATGCTTTTAATTTTCACCCAGAGAATGCCACCCTGGAGTATCTTACACTGCAGCTAGCATTCCATTATGGGCCAACTACACGGCTCAGTGGACATACCCTTGCTGCTTACCCTGACCATCGGTTTACGATGAAAGATCCTTAATTGACATGCTTTTCTGGTTCCCCTGTGTAGAAACAATATCCAGGTGCCAAAACTCTTAAGGCTCCTAAGGCTTTTAGCTTTAAAGAAAGGATGACTGACCAGCCTGGTGTTGCCTTCCCATCACAGGATCTGAAATCGTCGAGCAGTGAACTGTGGATAAGGCAAAGGGAGAGAGCAAGGCATTTTAATATTTTTTTTTTCTGTTTTCACGGTACAGCATTAACTAATCTATTATTCACAAGTTGTTCGATGAGCACGTTAGAGTTACTGTGTTCATACATATACAACATAATTTAATGGCAGTAAATGAACTATTATGTTCCTATCAGAGCTATAGGTCTAAGAATGTATATTTGTGAGTAAAATTAGATTGTACATTTTAATAAATCCGTAGTAAGGAAATTGTGTGTGTGGAGTTTGAACTCATCTGAAAGATGAAATGGACTGTGAATTGTGATCATGTAATTATAGACTTTCCCTCTTTCAATATATCTGTAAATTAGGTACCTTATACATTATGTGAATTATAATTATAATAAATCACTGTATGAATAATCATAAAATTATTCATAGTGGTTTATTTTCCTATGGTCTGATCAAAATGAGTTAATTTGTGGGTTCTTACCCTTTCAATGTTTACATGTAATGGAGCTATGACTTTGTATAGAGATCTTTGTCATTTTCCCATCTAAAGTACTCCTCTTTAATTAAAAAAGGAAGACCATTTAATCATAATTGCACATGCAATAGCAGTTGATTGAGAAAACACATAATAACAAAAACAAATATTGCTATGAATATAACAATATTTTAAGGTGAATTTGCTCTTGTATATTCACAACAAGGTGTACTTATATCTTTACAATACACAATTTTTTTCTACATAGAAACCTTAATGTGTGTGTAGATTCTAGATGCCCAGAGTAAATCCTGCAGCCCTGGTGAACAAAAGACTGATAGGGCTAGAGTCAAAATACTCATCTTGCATGTGTAGATTATGTTAATCCTACATTCAAACTGAACAGAAAATGCATATGTAGTGGTTGTGGATCAAAGGAGTTGTGTTTTTGGATGGAAAGATTTGGAGTACCTCATTTTCTAAGAACATTGATTTAAAATTCCAATACAGGTATATTAACATTCAAATTTTATTATTCAACTAAACTATAGACTATAACTTAAAACATCTGATATTACAAATTAACAAACATTATTTTTATTGCAGTCAAAATGAAAATGAATGACCATAAATAGAACTGGAGGTGATTACAGTGACCCCATAAAAACCTAATGAAATGATATACACAGAAATAGGTATAAAGGGTGTTGCATTATATTATTTTAGCTAAAGAAATTTTGAATCAGAGGAATGAAATGAAGTTTCCAAGATCTCACAATTTGTAGGTCCTCCCTTCATGCAAGAGTCTTGTTTCTTGTGATTAAGTCCCCATTTGAGTGATCTCTTGGCAAGATTCTAGCATAGGGCTTTTGATTTTTTTTTAATAACATGTTGCATATAAAAAGAAATTGTTTTTGCAAAGGCTAATTGTAGTGCAGCTAATCCTTTGGCCCTGACTCACTTTATTGACTTGAGATCACTCACATGATGCCCCCAGTCAGAACATGCGGACAGAATTTTTCCATTCCACACAGTGCACCATTTTTAAAATACCATTTGCATTGTGGAGACACACCGCTTACCTTGCATACATGCATGAATGATGCTGATCTTCCATATGAAATGAAAAGCAAATGCATCTAGTAGTGGTATATGGAACTAAGGAGTTGACTTTTTAGATGAACAGATTTGAGAGAGTTGGGCAAAGAAATGAGGCCTCGTTGCCTGCTGTTCTGTCCTCTTTCCCATGAGCCTGCATCTGCCCACCTGTGGGGAACTTCTCCTGTTTTTCTGACTTTCTTGCACATCCCTGGCACTTAAGACTGCCATCATTATCTCAGGGTATCTCATGCTGTCTTCTTGTTTCCACAGTCATTGGCTCAGGGGTCAAAATATTTTAGTCACATTTTATTTCACTTTAAAGAGATAGAATTTCACATTTAATTTCTTCAGTATCCAGGTGACTCTGCTTACATAGACAATGAGAAACCAAGTTGGGAATAATGAAGACAATATTTTATCAGGTTTGCCAAGCTACCATCACACAGATCCATTGGTAGATATAACTGTGGATATAGATGTATAGACTAGATGGACAATCGTTGTGTGAAGTTGTTTAACATATGAATCACTGTTAGAATGCAAAAGGGAAAAGTCTAGAGTAATATGCTTCCCCCTTTCATAATAATGACATTCCATTATTTATTTTCAGACCCAGAAAATATGACTTCAGCATTCTGCATTTTAGATAATTCCGTGGAGAGGGGAGCGTGGAGCACATACTTTTCTTCCATTTGGATATTGCAGTTCTTTCCATCTGTGCTGGGTAGGCAGTCACCTGACACACTGTTTTGAAGAAATGACACTGGCTACAAATACTACGATGTCCTCAACCTCTTTGCCATTCTTAGTTCAGAAGGAACGCATCCAGGGGAGCTAAACACACCAGTGAAACATGGGAAACAGAGACTTAGGATGATGTCAGGTACTTTGTGTAAACAAAGCTTCATGTGGCCAGGGGAGAAAATTTGAATGTAACAAATGAATCTGGTGGCTCTCAGTGCTTGGCTTTTGAATACCCCTGTTAAAGCCCCTAATTGTTCTCACCATGACAGAACTCCTGAATGGTACTCAAGAGGCTCCCCGCTCCACAGTGTGGAGAGTAAATGCATTCAAGGGGTCTCTAGGGGTTTTGGACTCTGCTGCTTTCCCTTGTCGGGGTACTCCTCCAGGGCCCATAAGAACACAGTCACAGAGCAAGCTGCTTGTGTCAGTGGGTGTGCTCATTGCAATGAACGAACAGTTGAGCTGAGCTCCGGGAAGCCAGCGCTGGTGTCTGTTTGGATTTCCAGAGCCCAGCATTCTGTGTGGTGTATAGTAGGTCATCAGTATATCATTGTTACTTGAATGAATGCTTAAGCATTTAGCAACAGCAGACCAGCTTTCGGTGCTCTCCCAAAGCCACGCTGCATTGTAAATGGAGACAAACACTGCTGCTTCAGGAGAATGAAAAGGAAAAATTGAGGAATAAAAGAGAGGATTAGTACCAGGTAGTTTGTAATCTATGAACAGATCTGTGGAGGAAAAAATGACTATCTTCTTCATCTCCTCCCTCCCCATTTCCTTTCTCTATTCCCCCCTCCTTCCTTTCTCTTCTTTTCCTTTCCTCTTCCTTCTTTCTACTCCCACCATAGATATTTGAGAGCCATCAATGTGTAGGGAGCTGTAAGAAGGCCTGGGGTGGACGGAGAGACCAGTGACGTCATGTGTCTGCCCAGAGACAGTCAGTCAGGGGTATGGGCGTGAATCTCCTAACTGTATGATGGCAGAGCAATATGTCCATAATTTCAGATAATTTATTACGTGTACTTGAACATGGGGCATCAAGTATCACACAGGCTCAGGATAGGGCCAGGCATATGCACTTGGAGTGATTAGAAGAAGCTTGCTAATGGAGGTGAGATTTCTGTTAGACTTTTAAGGAGTTCACATGGGTATGAAGAAGAGAAAACTTTCCAGAGAGAGGGGAAATCAAGAACAGAGATTTTGTGAGCAGTGGAAAATGGGACGTGCTTAGGGAAGGAAATGATTTTCTGCTTTCTCCAGAGAATGTGGTATGGGATGCAGAATGTAAGAAGATAAGGCTGAAGTTCTCATCACAAGAAAAAAAAAATGTAGCGAATTTATGTGGCTGGATGTTAACTGGACTTGTGGTAGTCATTTCATAATTTACAGATATAGAGTCACTATGCTGTGTACCCGAAACTAATAGGATATTGTATGTCAATTTTATCTCAATTAAAATTAAAAAAAGAAGATATAGCAGTGGTCTAGTAGGTGGGAGACAGTGGAATGGGGTTTCTGAGTATGAGAAACACTGAACAGTATAACCTGCTCAGATTTTTGTTTTAGCAAGAAGAAAAAATTGAGTCTGTATCTCCAGAGTACTTTTGGTGCCCAGTTTTGTGAATTTCTGAAGGACTTCTGAGTTCCATCTTTACTCCAGCTTTTTTCATGTTGAACCCTTGTTCTCAAATTGCCATCATTGGCTTTCTTCATTTCCTATTTCTTCTCCTTCCAAGACTGAACCACTGTTACCAGTGCTAGATAAATACTAAGGCCAGGGTTTTAAATGACCTTTTTCTTTCATGTAAAGCAAAAAGCAACTTTCTATCATTGGAAATATCCATTCAAACTATCTTTGCTTAACAGTGTTAGAAAGATGCTACCCACCTCAGCAAATGTTGTGGCCTAAGTATAATTCTTCAATGAGAATGTTTCAGATTTCTTTCTTTTTTGTAATGGCAGGAGAAGGTAACTGGGGAGAAAAAGAAAAAAGTAAAGTGCTTTATATAATGTAACAAGGCGAAAACAATTCCAAAATAGTTCTATGTTAACATCATGCAGATAAAGAATATTGCTTTAGAATATAATATGCACTCAATAATAAGATAATAGGATTTATTCCTAGCAAGTGTGAACTTTTATGTTAACCACCAATAATTATAACCACTTTGAATTGTATCTGGAACACAGAAAGCGAGCCTCCAAAAAAAAAAACCCTCATTTTAGCCAAGTTTAAATTATTTATCCTATCTTTACACTTCTAATAATTAGAAGAAAATAAACCAGTAGGGATTTTTCCCCAAAAACTTTTTAGATTTTATGATTACTCCTTACTGGAAGTGCTAGACAATTTGGAAACGGTTAAATTGAAGAAAAAATGAAAAGGCATGCAATTTACGTAGGAACAAACTAGATTCAGTTAACTGAGCAAATATCATAGTTTAGTTGTGGTTAAAACTCCTAAATCGTGAGGATTGTGATTTGATGGTGGATTTGATGACAGGAATGAATACTGGATATATACAGAAACAAAGCAAAAGGTCAGAAAAAACAAAACCAATTAACAGACAGTAGAAATGTGACTATAGAACTGATGCAATCAGAGGAGGGAAAGGCACAGCAGAGCAGAGTGTGGAGGGGGTACAAATGAACTAGCATGGGGGAGTACTTTCAGTGTTTTGTGGAGGTTGGTGTGGTAACATACATCTGAAGGGTGTGTTCCTATAACTCTAAGTCATATACTGTTTTAAAACAATGCTACTTCAATTCAAAAATAATTTTTAAAAATCACAACAAAAGTAAATACAAGATTTGAAGTCAGTGGCATCATCTCAATCTCTGTCAGTATTCCCTTCCCTCTTCCATCATATTTTATTATGAATTTTGGGTGCTCTCTCAATATTCTCCAAAGTACCCTACCAACTCAACTTCAGTCTTCAAGTTTCAAGGTCTTTCCTACAATAAGGGCACCAGCTAAGACCCCCCCCCCGCCCCGCCCCACCCGTGCTGAAATTCTGGAGTTGCCACTATCTCACTATCTCAGATGATCCTCATGTGGCAAGTGTAGTTTGTGCTGGCCTTTGCTGACCAATGTCCTTCAGTCCCATTACATTAACCAGTTGCTCCTTCTAATATGTATTTTCAAGGATTAACTCCTTCCTATGAAAGAATGAAAAATATAATTTGAGGGTCCTGTGTTTTGTTAGAATTGTTAGAGACAGTTCTTGCCACCAAAACTTTATGGGCTCCTGAGGAATGTAGATGTATCCCATTGGGTACCCTGGAAACAGAAGTTGAATGATTTCTGAGTGAGTGGGAAGAAATGATTGCAATGTGGTGGTAACTGAGGCCTCTCAATCGTATGGGTCCCTCAAAATTGTCTGAAGATGAGTCAAGGGTCTGGATCTATTCCCACACTATAAAATCATGGATGGGACCTGCCCACTAGGGGAGTGTGTGTGTGTGTGTGTGTGTGTGTGTGTGTGTAGGAGGGATTGTATAACTTTAAGTAAGAAAGTTTCCTGTAGCTGCTGAGGGAATTGCCAGTGAGGAACTCAACCGTGAGTTCTCATAGGATGGGTACAGTCTGTGAAGAGGGGAATGGAAGGTATTTGGAAGCTCTGACAGGGACATCTTATTCCTTTTCCTCGAGGCACACTATAGTAATAACATAGGATTACTTAGTGAATACTCTGAACTCTTAAATATTTGTTTAAAGGGGAATAGGCAGTAGATTATTGTTGAATACAAGGCTTTGCTCTATATAAATGTCAGAGAATATGATAGTCTGAAGAATGTAGTTGAGTTCCTATTATAATTTTCCCTGTGACAAGCCACCACACTATCCCTGTTTAGTGAATGCCTCCTATGTGCTCTGGACTTCCATAGGGAGAAACAGAGAAGCTGAAGATCCAGACCTGGAATTGTAACACAGGACCTATTTTAATTTGCTTCAAGTGGTGTAAATGCTTGATTTCCAGGGCAAATGGAGAAGTTGGTGCGGCATCAGGAAAGGGATAAGTATAGGGAACAAGGTAGTGTGGGACTAAGTTTTCTAAAGTCCAAAGGTAATAAGATAAATGGGTTGTGATTGAGGGACTGAAAATTGACAGGTGTCAGCACTCAATGAACTGAGTGGTGGTGGAATGTGTTGAAAAGAGATTTACTGGTGTAGAACAGATAGAGTGAACATGTTGCTTCATTTTCTTTTGTCACGGTATGATTTTAACTACAGAGGATAGTTCTAAATATAGTGAAACCATAGAATACACTATAGAGTGCAACTTTTACCTAATGGAAGTGTTTCATGTACCACTATGAACAGTCTTTACTCATGTATCTCTATGAACCTCGATCCTTAATTTGAGTAAAGTACATTATTTTCAATTTTCAAATGATTTCTTCCACCCTAGTGAAGATAGGGGTTGGTGGTCTTTTATTTTCAATAGCCAACCAAGGTGAATACACTGAGATCAACTGTACCCAAAATTTTAAGAGTAGTGGCTGTGTCTAAATGGACAGCCATTCATTAATTCACAAGAAAATTTGAATAGGAATGAACTTAGTATATCCCTTGCAGACATGGATGGATGGATGGATGGATGGATGGATGGATGGATGGATGGATGGATGGATGGATGGATGGATGGATGGGTGGGTGGATGAATGGATGGATGGACAAATAGATACAGATGTCTATATTTGTATCAAGTAACTATTAACTGATGTTCATTTTAAAAGCAATCACTTGGAAAATTTCTCCATCACTTGACCTAGACGGCCATACTCATTTTTGATTAGACCACTAACTCATTTCAGTTCAACTAACACTTCCAGATTATCTACCTTCTCTATGTTAAATACTAGCAATAGGCTAGACTAAGCAATTCACTCATTTCCAAGGTAATTAAAGATGCATACTGCTAAGTACTTTAAAATACTTGTCTTAGAAAAGAGAAAGATATTCCTTACCACCTCCTGCCAGGTCTACTCTAAAACTTTCGATCTATTCTTTCCATGGTATTGGCATAATTTCTGTTAGCAAATAATAAGAAAACAATTTACTCTACTTTTTCAAAGACCAATACTCCCATAAAGATGACCTCCCCCCGTCTTTTTGGATAATATATGCTTCAGTTTTCCAAATACGTATTATTAAGCTCACTACAATGTCAGCATTTCTATATATTCATTATATATTTCCTCATTCAAAATAACCTCAATGCTCTAAGTGCCAAAGTTGCTCTATTTTTACTGTTTGCATCATGCTATTTGTGCACGGCATACTTTTATCTCATTGACTTGAGTCAATTGGTTTTAACTTCACCACACAGTGTCACATCTCTTAAAGTAGGTAAGTCATGCCTACTCAGGAGCTATGTAGGTGGTATGGGAGATGAATGACGCCTATTGGAACAGACTGTGCATCAGAAGTTATTTAAACCTCATCTATATTTGTAAGTAAAAAAAGAGAATTACTATTTCCCATTTCAGGGTTAAAATTAGTTTTAATTGCTTAAGATCATAATCGGAGAAGGTGTGGGTTATTGTTCTAAGCACCTTCTTTTGATTCTCCCAATTTCCTGGAATTGAAAATTCAAATCCTAGTAGAGTTAAACATATCCTTTATTAGTTTTAGAACTACTGCTAAATCAATCTTATAAGTTTTATTGTTAGTTTTAATGTTACTGTGTCTATGACTCTAAAAGTTTAAGAGCATCTATGATAAAGCCTCATCATGTGGCTTCAGTAAAGATTTTGAAACTTGAAGAATATTAAGAAAATTAAGTATTCAGTTTAGCTTCACTGGAATCATGATTAAGTCACAGATGATAAACAGACCTAGCTATTCTCATTAAGTCCTTACCACTCAAAGAAAGGATGATAACCACCCCCTCCATGAGTGTCTGTATATATACAAATTTACTTTTTCGGAATCTGAACAATAACTGGGAATTATTTAATATTGAAGATCAGTCTTTTAGAAAACTGTATTGTGCAATACCTGTTCTCATCTTATGTTGAACATAGTAAAAGGTGGGATAACTTGGGGCAATGCACAATATATTTCCCATTCTAGCCTTAGTATCCAATCAAAAAATCACTCTATATTTCAGGACACTGACCAATAAATATGTAACAGACTTAAACCAAGGACTAGGAAAATGGTGATGTGAACACTGTGAGGTATATGCCTTTTGTCTCTCATACACTCCTGCTTTCATTTTAAGCATCCATATTTCTCTTGATCCTCCCCCTCCCCAGTAATATCTGAAAAACCTTTGATTTCTGAATGTGAAAAGCTTCCCATATTGTAGAGGACTATTTTCCTAGAATTTATGTGCTTCTGAGCCACCACAAACCTTGTCTTTTTCTCATCAAACTAACCATTTTAATATTTTACTTTTGGGTGTCTCCCCCCACCTGAATGGCAGGCTGAGCAGATGGGACCTGTCTGCCTGGTTCAGCACATATAGTTGGTGCCTTGGACAATGCCTGAGTGGTAGTAGTAAGACTCAGACATTACCAAAGAAAGAGGAAGACAAAAGGAGGGAGAGAAGGAAAAGGAAGAATCTCCCAACATGTCCTGATCTCAGCAAGATAATAGGAGAAAGGAGAGTCTGATGGAATAGCACAATAACTCAGCTTGGTAGATCTACAGTGTTGCACTGTAAAGGTTTTGTTCATGATACAATGTTATTTATGTACTAAAGGTAGTATCCAGTCCATCCTCAGGTGAGAACACAGGTTCAACACATGCTCTAAATTGCCAGGTCAGTTGATAAAACACCCATCTGAGAGTTTAGAACAGAAGCATCAGTAATGCAGGAATCAAAGTTTTAGGACCATTAATTTTCAAGATGAGTGAAGCAGAAATAAACTGGAGCTTATATTTAAGTGGCTATTTTATTTTTATAAATTACAAGGTGATAAACTCATGTTTCTTTTTAGCTTTGTTTCCTTACAACTTTTTTCCTTACAACTTTCTCCCTACATATGTTTCTGTTAAACATTTTTTGAGAAAACACTGAATTGTCATTTTTAGTCTTCTTTCTAATGTTAATATATCCTCTCCTAATTGTAGAAGTTATGATATATTGGAGTAGACATTAGGATCAAAGAAAACTTGGGTTCCAGGTTTGGCTTTAACAGTTACTCACCGTGCTGCCTCTGACAGGTCATTTGGTGCTTCTGAATTTTGGTTTCTCGATTTCTAAAGAGAGAAGCCTGCCTACCTGTAGGATTTTTCAGGGAAAGTAGATATTATATTTATAACGTGTGGTGCAGCACCTGCAGACAGTAGCTACACAATACATGGTAATCTTTATTATTGTACTATTTTGACATATGTTGTTAAAATATAGCAGTTAAGAGCATTCTTTAATTTTCCCGGTATACTGAATGTTTAATTTCCCATCCTTCTCTTACTTGATTTGTGAACAGCTTTTGTATGAAGGAATGGATCATTCTTTTTCCTTGCTTTATTTTCTTCACTTGGCTGTTAGAATAGCAGTCTCTTGATTTTACTTCTATTTCATGGTTTGTTCCTTTTCAGTATCCTTGGCTGCCCCCCCATCCTACTCCTTCTTCATGATGGAACACTCAATGGCTTGCTTTTGGCCATCTTGCAGTTCAGACTCACCTTTGAGTAATGCCCTTCATTTGCAGAGCTACAAATACCATTTCTATTACCATTTCCTAAATTTATATTCCCACCTTGGTCTCTTTCCTGACTCCAAACACATATGCTCAACTATTGATTTGACATCACCACCTATTTGATATTTTTCACTTACCTTGTCCCAAACTAAACTTCAGTTTTCCCACTCACCATTTCCCCATCTCAATAGATGTTCAAGTTTAGCCCACCATTGGTCTGGCTGAAAATCTTGAAATCATTAATCACTCCCTTCTCTTACACACACTTCATTCAATGTCTCATCAAGCCCTGTCCATGCTGTTTTTACACATATCCACAATGGAACCACTTCTTACCAGTTCTACCATGATCACCTTTGTTGGAGGGTACAACATCTCCTTCCTATACCTTGGCAAAAAACTCCAAACTGACTCAGTGCCTCTGTGATTACCTGCTACAGTCTGTTGTCTACATGACACAAATAGTTGTCCTTTGGAAATAGAAGTCAAATCATGCCACTCTACTGCTTAAGGTCCTATTAAGGTCGCTGGTTTTACTTGGAGTAAAAACAAAACATTTATAATGATCTAGAGATGTTGATTATCACCTTTTGAGTTTATTTCCACAACGCATCCAGTCTTTGCTCATTAATTTCTCTCTATCTATCTCCAATTTGTTATTCTTTGAATGTGACGAGCAGGCTCCTGCCTTAGGACCTTTTTTTTTAAAATTTTATTTATTTATGTATAAATTTCACAACATTGTAATCTCAAGGATTTGTCCCCCCTTGCCCCCCTTTCCCTCCTGCTCATAGTTGTGCGCTTTATTTTGGTGCTTAGTTTGTTTTGACTTTCCTCAAGGCTTTTGTTCATTTTTTTTCACTATATCCCATATATTAGTGAAACCATTTGGTTTCTGCCTTTTTCTTTATGGCTTGTTTCTGCTAATATGATTTCTTCTAAATACATCCATGTTGTTATGAAATCGTCAAATTTGTCATTTTTAATTGATGAGTAATATTCCATCGTGTATATATACCACAATTTTTTCATCCAATCATCCGTTTTGGGGCATTTAGACTGTTTCCATGACCTTGCTATTATAAATTGTGCTGCAGAAAACATCCGGGCACAGGTGTCCCTTTGTACCCACATTGAGGTCTCTTTTGGGTAGATTCCCAAAAGAGCAATTGCTGGGTCAAATGGTAGTTCCATTTGCATTAGCTTGAGGGTCCTCCACACCCCTTTCCATAGTGGTTGAACTAGTTTACATTCCCACCAGCAGTGTAGTAGTGTTCCTTTCTCTCCACATCCTCACCAGCAATTCTTGTTGCCTGTTCTTTGGATGTGGGCTGCCTTAGGACCTTTTCACTGGCTGTTCTTATCTGGAGCATTATTTCCCAGGAATCTCAAGGCTGACTTTCTCCCTCTATCATTTTTGGCTTTCACATGTCATTTTGGCAGTTGTGTGTCATCTTCTCCATGAGACCTACCCTCACCAGGCCCTCTAAAATGTTAAGTTACCAATCTCTACATTCCTGTTCTCCTTGTATGCTCCTTATTTTTTTTTCCTACCTTATTTTTAATGTTACTACTTCATTACATTTACTGGTTATTGTTAGAGTTCTAGCAATCACTTGAGTAGGGATTGTCATCCTTTTACTTCACGGGGCATCTGAAAAATGAGAATGCTTGGTGTAAAGTTGGTGAGAATTTGTGAATATTATTATAAAATAGAGATGGTAATTGTCCATATCTAATTATATTGTGAATATTAAAATAGGGTTATAGTATTTTGAAATAGGGTTACAGATCAGACACATATTAGGGGCTCAATGCATAATTTCTGTTATTATTTCACAGCAGTTCATTCACATAGTGCACATCAAAAATCAGAAATATTATAACACAGACCCTTCTTCTAAATTAAAATTTCGTTTTTGAATACCATGGGAAGAGACTATGAGCTATAGGTAGAGACAAGCGTAACTTCTTTTAGTAGATTTATATAGAAACAGACAAAGACAGACAGATATTCAGTGATAAGTGATGGCTCACATTCCAGAAAAAACAATTGCCACTTTTTTTTTAGTAATTAAATTTCATAGAATTTAAAAATTAATGACAATAACATATTCTCTAATGTGGACGTTTAAGCAAATATCACAACTAGGTGATTTACAAGATTACTGAGAATTCCCCAAGTTAGGGAGCTGACAATAAGTGATACACAAACTGTATATTTTTAATGAATAACTAATAGTCTAGATTATTTAGCATATTTAAATGTTTGGTTCTTTCCCACATTTTATAAATAGAAAAGTAATTGTAATGAAGTCTTCTTATATGTATCACAAATGCACATTTAGTGTGTGGGACTCAATAGAAAGAACTTAGTTTGTATGTCATTATTTGTGAAAACACTGAAAAACTATAATAACGAAGGGTTTTGTAAGTCAAAACCAAAAGTATTATTTCTGACTATTGAATGGATGATCTTATTTGGTTTCTTTCCAATCATCGGTTGCCTATTCTGATAAAATACATTCATTCTTCTATATTTCATTCACATAGCTTAGGATTTTCCGGAGAATTTACAAATGTTTTACTGCCTGCCAAGGCTTGTGTAATTAAACTAGATGACAGAATGTGCCCATACTTTATTCTGTGGATCTCTCACTATAGAAGCAGAGGCTTATATTAAGTCAGGGGTGAGTGATACACTTACATACTTTTCTTCTTCCACTAAAAATATTTAAAGGCTGTTGACTCTGGAACTCATGGAACAGGCAATTTAAAGAGAAATCTATTGCCTTTTTCTCTTGATCTTTTACTCTCTTGGGTGTTCTTCATACAACTTTGTTTCTTTCTCCAAACTTAAAATGTTCAACTATTTACCTCTTCCTACTGAAGTTCATTATTTCTTTTACCTCCAGAAAAAAAGGGAATGTAATGGAAGGATGGAGAAAGAGAAGAAAGGCAAACTTTACATGATTGCCTGGATGCTACCATAGATCTAAGCATTGTCGATTTTCTCCTAACTATTTTAGATAGAGCCACTTTTTCTAGCGTTTTTATTGCCACTCGTACCTCCTTCACTTTGCTACTCCTCTGCTGATTGTGGGTGGATGGAGTTTGACTATTTCAGAATAGTTACTGGTGGGTGGGATCAAGAGTCTCTAGTGGGTTGAGAAAAAAGCCATGTTTATATAGATAGTGATCCTTCTATTAAAATCCTGGGAGTGAGTAATATTTAATGGCTATGTTCACCACGCACATAACAGTGTCCATCTGTACAGGAACCAACAGTATCTGCTAAGAGAGTTTCATGCGGGTTTTCAATTTGTGTACAGGGTTTTCAAATCTCCAAGATCTTATCCTGCTACTTGGTAGATAAAAGTTTCTCTACTGAGCCTATGATGTAGGTATGGAGATTGGTGGGTCTAAATAGGTACTAGATGCTACGAATCCATCAAGGCTTGGCTGTCCAATAGCAGTGATCAGAGCATGCATCTTTGGGGCCCTCAGTGCATTGCTTTGACTCTACATGCAATACGTTATTTTGATTGGCTTTATATTGTAGGTAGCTGTGGCTACTTGGTCTATTAAATGCCAGGTGTATGCACAATCTTTGAAGTCCAGTTCTTTTCATATTTTGAAATACGGAGCTGGTAGAGAGTGGTGATGTGCTGTATGCATCGAAAGCACTGTTACATTTAGAGACCACTTTCTGTGTGACCGTGCCACCAGAATTAGCAAAACGTTCAAAATGCCAATATTTGCTGGTTGATCATGAAAAGCCATTTCACTTGAAGTGATAGTAAGACTATACATTCTAAATAGAGCTCATTATATTCTCATTTTCTGTCTTTTCTGTACCCAAGAAGGTGTCTTACCTTAATCATCAAAGATTGAGAATCACTGCTGTTCTCAATCTTTAATTAATTAAAACAATTAAATTAAAACAATACTATTATCAAAGTATGTGCTTTGGGTAGCTATGAAATATGTACAGCTGAATCATAACTTTTGCATTCAGAGACCTGGTAGTTAAATTACATATATTATTTTCTAATTATCATTGAAAAACTCAACATACTTGGACAATTAAAGGTCTAAATGACTTGAAATACAGTCCATTTAAAAGAACATTTTACTTTTGTTTTAAGACCAAAATTTAAAAAGACCCTAAATGGTCATAATTTAGGATGTATATTTTAATAGAGAAAGGAGAGAAAATATAAGTGATTTGAAACAGATATTGATATCTTCTGCAACTTCTATAAGTGATGCCACTTCTATTAAGTGCTGATTCCGTAGCCCCCCCCCCCACACCCCATTCTTTAAGGAATGAAATAAGGTTACATGTAGTGGACAGTACTGAATTCAGATTGACATTAAGATGAGAATGTTTTATATATGACATATGTTAATTTGAAATTTTGAATCTAATATAAAATGCAAATTGCAATAGTCCTTAATGTAGAAAGGGGGAAAAATGTAGTGATTGAGTTGGGGGAAATTGTAAATTGGGCAGATCTAGCCAGCTGCAGTGATGAACAAGGCTTCCTTTATTATTGCTTCAAGAAAAGCTATTGAGTGGCTAGCACAAAGTAGCTGCTTGAATGCAGGAATATCCAATATCCCTTTGAGAGGAGTATTTGATTATACATTTTCCCTTTACCCTCTTGTTTCTTTCAGACTCTCCAAGTTCCACAAAAAGTACCCCAGAGTCTTGTTGTTGTTATCCATGGTGTTGCTTTTGACCTGAAGGTGATACTGCTGACAACTACTGTTATCTATGGAAAATGATCTTTATCAGGCTTTAACTTTATACCTGATCCATTGTTCCTTTGTTTAAAATCCTCTCATATGTCCTTGGTGTTCACAGGATTGACTGTAAAAGGGTTAGCCTGACAGGTAATTTTTTTTTTTCAATCTTGTTCAAGAACTCTTTTTCAGCTTCATTTCACACTGGTGGAATGACTTCTCAGCATGCATGTTCATTCACAGTGCTGAGAACACAAAAACATCTCTAGTATATTCTTCCTTCTAATTTCTGCTTGGGAAAACTCTTACTCATCCTTCAATACCCATCTAATGTGTGTCCTCTGTGGAGGTTTCATCAACTGCTTTTGTTGTCTGATATCCAACACTCCTCCCAGCTGGTCCCCCTCACCCCACAATGATCAGAATGCAGATTTCTGTTAAAGTACATATTTTACTGTAATGCCTTTACCTGTCTCTCCTGTTAGAATGGAAGTTTCCTCAAGACCTAGCATATTTCTAAATAAAGCGAGTCCAACATACTCAGCTCTTCAGAACAGCTCCTAAAGACTAGTTGCCTGACTGAATGAACTAATCTTCATTCGTGGATTTTGCACAACCCCTACAGTTGTGGATGCCAATTCAATATGCAGAGTTGCCAACACATTCTTGGTTGTTGTACACTCCTCACTGATGGGATTTTTCTCAACAGTAGCTGGCTTGGTTACAATGTTCAAAATTGTTTTTCACCATGTCTTGGTGTTTTTTTCCCCCCTACTCAACTTCATTCTCTCAGTTTCTGTACAACAGGCTGCTGGGACACCCTGCTGTTATCCATCTCCCTCCTGTACCTTCCCCATCCAAGTAACTTTGTGACAAGAAAGGCTAGGAGACTGGCCAGCTTCCAGCACCTTGTTGCTGGTGATCCTGTATTACAGTAGGCATTTGAGTAGTGAACCTGGGCGTGCTGCCACAGCCAGCAGTGAAGGTGAATGCATTCCAGTGCCAATAAGGATGAAGGCATAGAAGTAAATGCATGCAGAATTGACTTTGTCAGTGCTTTCTAGTAAAGGAGGAGATTATACGTGCATAGTATACTGGTAGCAGTGGGCATTATTCTGTTGTTTGTAGTTCTAGATGAAAGAACACCAATATTCTTCATCTTAATTGCGGTTTTAGCAAGAATCTGATGTTAGTGGAAAACACTGGGCCCTTGGTGCAGGTATTTCCTACCTCTGCTCAGGAACAGAGGACTGTGCTACAGGTCAGTGCTTCTCAAATTGGAGTCACCTACCTATCACCCAGGGGATTTTGATTCCATAGACCTGGAGCAGAACCAAGATTCTGCATTCCTAACAGTTTCTAAGGTTACTGATGTGGTTACTCTGAGGACCTCACGTAGAGCTGTAAGGATGCAAAGGGAGAAACCAGTTCTTCAAAAAGCAGGGGGTACACCCTTGTGTTGCAGCAGTGTCAAAGTCCATCAAGGACATGCTTTGACACTAGAAATCAGTCCCCTCCTCACCTCATGTTAGTGTTACAGGTTAATAGGTAATGTGTTACATATTAGTGTAACATGGATTGTTACTAATGGTGAAAGCTTCCCTGAGTAGTGTTCTCCCTCACACCTTTCAAGTTCTTTATGAGGAAGAAAGTGGTCTTCTACTCCATGAAATTGTAGATGAAAATGATTTAATATGATAAAAGAACAAATCACTCTCAGGTACAGAAGAAATACAATCCACTGGCCAATCCACTGGCCAAGAACTTAGATTTCCAGTGAATTTCCATCAGGTATTTTTTTTTACCTCTAATTCTCTGAACTCTCACTTATTGATATGAACATGATGTATCTCTAGCTATCCCTCTGCTCTCTGTGGATCCCGTGTCTTAGGTGCTACAACTGGGAAGAGGTTTAAAACGCAATCTCTTCCCTGAGGGAGTTTAAAATAAACTTTGTTAAAGGGACAGGTTTTTGAGCACAGGATCTATCATATTTGTCTTTGTATTTCCAGAGTACATGGTTAATGTTAATAACTACCTATAAATTAAAATGTTACCAGGAAACTAACATAAAAAGAATATATATATATATATTTTTTAAGACCAACTCATCACACAAATTTACGATGTGGTTAGAAGAGTAAAAGTGACAATCACATGCCACCTCTGGTCCATAAATTAGAGCTTCCAAAGTTTATTTTAAATATAAAATGTGGCCTTGGATTAAATGTTGTACTAGTGCCAATAATACACTGCTTGCCAAATCATGAAGGGCAGCCCCAAATTTTATTTGTTTTTGTTTGTTTGTTTGTTTGTTTTTTGTTTTTTGGTTTTTTGTTTTTTTTTTGAGACTAGGTCTCGCTATTTTTGCCCATGGAACCGCAGGCTCATGTAGCAGGGGTACCACAGACTCAAGCAATCCCCAACCTCAGCTTCCCAGGTATGAGATTACAGGCGCGCACCACCGCGCCCAGATATTTTTTGGGACTAGGTCTCACTATGTGCTCCAAGTAGGACTCGAACCGTGATCCCTAGCCCTGACCGCTTCATAGGCTGAAGTTTACAGGCACAAGCCACCGTGCCTGGCCAAATTTTAATTGTTTACGTGTGTAAAATTACATACTTTTGTCACTACATTTGGCCATGCAGCTAGATTTCTCATAGTAGAGATGAGAGAAGGAAGGATCCCTATACCATATGATACAGGAGGTAAAGACCAGAAGAGTGAAACAGTTAATATAAGGTAGTGGTTGACAAATAGCCTGTGTCACAAATATGGCCCATTGTTTTTGTAAACAAAGTTTTATTTGAACGTAGCTGTGTCCAATCATATTATCTATAGTTGCTTTTATGCTCCAACCGTGGAGTTGAATTATAACAGAAACTATGTGACTTGTGAAACTCTTCCTGTGAGAAAAAGTTTGTTGACCCCTTAGAGGCTAAGAAGCAGACTTACTGATTTCCCTAGCTTCATTGAGATATAATTGGCACATGACTTAGATTGTTTCAGGTGTACCAATAAATGTGGGGAAACCGAGGAGGCTTTTGAGCTGTGATCCACCACTGTGCCATTGCTGTTCCTTGCTCTCTCCTGCACTTTGAGGACCTTCATTTATCTCCCATTTGTACCACCTCTATTCACCTTCCTCACACCCCCGCCTCACTAACACCTTCACCCTGACCTTCCTTCAAGGCTAGTTGTCTTCGGACAAGCACTGTGCAGTCTGTCCTTGGGAAGTCAAGCTAAGTTAAGAGTCCCACTGAGACTTTGGGAATGGAGATCCTGCTGGGCAGATCATTTGAAGTTTTGTGTTACCAAACATGCTTTGGAAGGTGGGAGAGAAGTTTTGGATGTGCATATCAACTTGGTTCCCCTAGATGACTTGTGCCATGGCAGTCACAGAGTGATAACAGGGTCAGGGTAGGGTCCTTTAATGGGAAGGGTGAGAAACTCTCCATCTAGGGTTACATTGGGTGACATTGCTAAGGAGGCCCATTTAAATTCGAAGCTGGACCTGGGGAATAGTAGGTAGGTCTTTTTGTTAGGCCTTGATGATGTGAGAATTGTATTGTGTACAAATGGCAGAGAGCAGTTTTCTAAGGAGAAAAATCCAACATATGCAAAGTCAGAGAGATGAAAACAACTCAAACACTAATGGGGAGGTGGAGAATGGCTAAAGAAAAGGGAAAGCTTTTTTTTTAAATTTTTTTTTCAATGACCAGGTATTGCTATATTGCCCAGGGTTGTCTCGAACCCATGGAGTCAAGTGATTCTTAGCCTCAGCTCCCAGGTAGCTGAGATTACAGGCATGTACCACCATGACTGGCTAATTTTTAGACACTAGGTCTCATTATGTTTCCCAGGGTTTTCTTGAACCCATTGACTGAAGTGATCCCTAGCCTCAGTATCCCAGGTAGCTGTGATAACAGGCGCATACCACCACACTTGGCTTGAAGAGGCATAGTTTTTACCCATGAACATACAGACTATCTCCTTTTCTCTTTTTGCAGCATCTTTTATGATCCATTTAAACATTTTTCTCTTTGATGAGAAACTCACCAAGTAAACTTTTTTGTAATTGTCTCAAATCTGTTAATATTTTGACCTGTTTGGAAGTTCAGGGTCTGTTTCTAGTCTAGGTCTATGATTTTCTTCCTTTGTTAATTGATTACACATTTATATTTTACATTACTCTTGTCCCGCTATCATGTCACCTGTGATCTGTCATCTTGATCTTATGCTCATCCCTCCCCTGATTAGAGTTATGATTCTTAAGCACTTGGAGGATAGCGCTGTTTACAGGAATTTGTTAAAAGCTTTTAACATGTTGCATGGGATTTGGTGGATAAGTTAAGAAGAATCAGTCTGTAAGGGGATAACAAGTCTAGAAAATGTCAGATTGCTTATATTTTAAGGTTAGACTTAAACAAAAAGACAGAGTTAATTAGTTTCCTGAGTTGGACAATAATCCACATAACTTTGGGGCCTGAGTTTCTTTTCCTCTATTCCAGATTCTATAATCAACAATATGGCATAAGATAAACTCTGTAGATGCATTTGCCAGTAGGAAATTAGACATGGATTAAGGTCGGGGCTTTCAGATCTTGGGGGAAACCGTGATCTCCCGGATGACTTTCTAAAACGTGTCCTTAGTCAATCACAAAGGAATCCAGTTCACAGGGCTTGCAGTAGGCCTAACAATCTGCATTTTTACAAGGATCGGTAAAAATTTGGACAAAGGCGGTCCTTGAGACTCACCATCGCAAGCAGTGTGACAGCAGCTCTCTACTGAAGTGTCGCTGAGCTGCTGAAGACCTGAAGTATTTCTCCTGGAAAGATGATGACTTGGCTGACCCAACCGCACCATCTCCCAGAGTTCTGAGGTCTCTGGAGTGCCCATATATCAGAAAGAATCCGGGAAGTCATCTTTGGCCAAGGGACAAAAGGCAGTTTTCTGACCTTCTCTGATTTTCTCATTGCCATACTCTTAACTCGCTGAGTTTACCAACCACAGTTCTATTGGAACTCACCATGGAGACAGATTAATTTTAACTCTGAGAGAACATGGGCTTTTCAACACAAGTTAAATATAGGCTGGCACAGAACATTTCAGAAGCGTTAGGTCCTCAGAAATTTTTTTAGCTCCCAAACTTTGAGCTGCAACTTATGTATGCTCCTCATACTTCCTCCTGGTCAATCTTACCTTTCCTTTTTCTGTACACGGGAATAGAAAAGGCAGAACTTCACCAGTGAGAAACACAGGAGATCATCTACGAACAAGTTCATCCTGAAAGATCATCTTCAAACTTATTGGAAAGAATAGGCCAAATTATTAGACAAAGATAGACTCTAAGCTTTTGGATTTGTCACCTGTGTTTTCTTATATGAAGATACATATATAAGTAATATCAAATGCATTTTGAAATTAATTCCGACAAAATAAATGTTTGGAAATTTAACCAGATTGAAGTTTTGGAGGTGAAACTATTGCATTGTTCCATTTGTAATAGTTTTATTTTTTCCTGGGACTTAAAAGAATATGCACACATACACACAGCTTCCACTTACAGCCGATAGTTCATGAAAATATTACACAATTCAAGTGTTAAGACTTTTTCAGATAGACATAATAAAGGGATAACTTACTATTTTTCGTTATACCTGTTGGCAGTAAAACCTTTTTGTATTGCTGGTTACAATATGGATTTTTTTATAAAAATAATGATTTCAGAATCCACTCATCTGGTATGTATGTACAATGGAATACTACTAAGTGATAAAACGATGAAGTGCTGCCATTTGCAATGATATGTATGGAATCGGAGGGGATTATACCAAGTGAAGTAACTCAGAAGGAGAGAGACAAATACTCAATGATTTCACTCATGTGAAATATACAGGCACAAAACAAAAGAATAGACAAGACTAAACCAAGGAAATATCTGCAGAATTGAGGCTACCAGAGGGAGAGAGTGGATGGTGGGAAGAAAAGGAACGGGAGGGGGCAATGTCTATGGTAGAGGATTATGGGTGCTTTGATGACACGTGGTGTGGTAACATACATATGAAGAGTTATGAACCTATATCTAAATCATATACAACATTGTAAGTTGTCATACCTCAATGAAAATTACAATTTAAATACAGGTGTAAATTTTTTTAAAAAAATAATCATGTTCACAGGTAGAATCAAGTCTGGTATATGTGGTTTCTATTATAATATTGGAAATAGAAGATGGAATAAAAAAACTGACAATGGATCACATATCACCCAGATGGTAATAATGATTGCTTTAAAATACTAATAAATTAATAAGTAATAAAATAAAAATACCAATAAATATGAAGACATAAATTTTTTGTTATGTTTGGAATTTTGGCCAACTTAAGTTGCATTATAGTACTAGTTGTAATGGAAGGTGAAAGCCTTAGAAGGCACTGTTTGAGAGGTCATCCCAGACCTGTGACCCTGGGTACCTTACATCAGTGGTTACCTCCTTTCTCACCTAAAGAATGGGTGAAACTACTCAAAGAGTTGATATGTGGATCAAAAGAGGTCGCAAATACAAAGAGTAAAGTGCAGTATACAGCAAGTGGTAAATAAATGTAAGCATTAGCAACATTTTAACCATAGTGCTAATGATCTTTCTCATGACCAGCTGTCAAAGGACATATTCCTTTCACTGAAATATCTTACCACCATCGTGCGTATAAACATGCATCAATTTGTTACGTCAATTAATAAAAAATAAGTATAACTGCTGTTTTGAAGCAGCCCTATAAATAATAAACATGCTTCCAAGTTCACAACAGAATGATAAAAGCCACCAAGAGGCCCTTGGCCTGCTGAGTTTCCCTATGAAACCAACAGCTCAGTCTGCCTCTAAAAGGTCAGACACTGTGGGTGTAGGGGTCACCTCCTGATTTAACTCTTAAATATGGGTCACTTGTATCTGTGACTGGGTACATTTCTATAGCTATGAAACATCTTCCATATTTGAAACACTGACAATATGAGAAAGATTGCAATCATACCCAGTAATCAAACTCAGCCCCGCTAAATTAAAGGCAGCGAGGAAGGTTACACAAACATCAACTCTTTTGTGATAAAAATTAGATTGCACGGTCCAAGCCAGTTCCTTCTTCGACTGTTTTCAAGCTGAATTATACCTAGAATATCGGTATACTTGGAGTTGTCTAGTAGTGATAGTAATGTTTATAATAGTCATAGTAGAGATAATAATACTTCTGCTTAAAGTCATATTTATCAGGGGTCTTTTAGTGTTTTAAATTATGATGGAAATAGAGTTCCTGAGTGCCTTTCTTCCCCAAATATTTTTTTTTTTTTGTCTGTGGGGATGGCACGCATCCCATGGGATATTACAGATTCACATATAGAGCTTAAGATGGTTGTTTTTCAGATCACATGGAAATACATTAACAGCACTATGGACTTTTGGAAAAATTACATTTGTGGGTTTCTTGATGACTATTCAGCCTATCATTTTGTCATAAAATGAAATTGGAACGTTCCAGTAAGGTAGACATCTCACAGACTCACCTGGTTCCCACCTCCATTTTTATGTAGGTGTTTGCAAATTGATGATTTATTACTAGATTTTTATACAGATCAAAGCAACCTGTTATTTCCTAGAATTTACATTTAAAATTTCCATGCTTTGGCATTTGTTGTAAAGGCATTTTTCTCTTTGTGGTACACTTTTTATAAGCTCTCAGCCCTCTGTCACTTTAGAATAATATCTAACTTTAACTGAAATGGATTTCAATGTAAAATATTTTTAAAAATTGCAGTATAAGAAATGCCATCTGTAATGGCATCCGCAATAGAAGGACACGGATGAGAATGCTTAGAGTTAAAGACTATAGAACTGCATTGGTCAGAGGGAAGTGCTCATAAATTGTGAAAATCGACAATTTTCTTTCTTTTCTCCACTTGAAATTTTCATTGCTTTCCTCCCAGGGGATTTCAAGAGCTGCTTCAGAGAACTTTAAAACTTTCAATAATGTTTTAAATACCTGGGGAATAAAAACAAAATCCAAGAATAATAATGGTGGAGGAGGAGGCAGAGGAAAGGTATGGAGAATAGGAGAGAAAGGAAAAGTAATTGTGACTGGACAAAAGGTAACATAGTAGTGGCTGATTCATCTGCAGTCTGTTTTTATAAAATCCTGCGTGGAAATGAGAGTAAGCTCCATATTACCACTTGCCAACCCAAGTCACTCCTAACCTAGATAGAAAGTTCTTTTGAATAACGGGCTATCGTGGATGTCTCCACTTTCACTTGTTATACTGTTATCTGTATTTATTTTCTAAATTCTATTGAATGCATGGATTCAATTGTGTTAATATTTTGATGCTTAAACTATTTCAGCTCTGCTCTATATTACCAAAGCATCCTTACCCTTTAAATGGTGATAATACTGACATAAAGGCTTGCCTTAAGAATGGAGAGCACTGACTCAGATAAAGGGTCTTAGGCAGAGACTAGCTCTTAGTAAGGGTTTTGTAAATGCCAGTTGTTATTCAGAGAGGTCTTTCAATGACATCACTTAGTTTTGAACTATCATTTAACCAGATATGGACTATTACTATCAAATTAAACCCAGGAAATATAAATGACTGCGGGCAAGGCTTTAACTCTGCTTTGTTTAGAATAGCTATAAAAATGAAACAATATTTTGAAATCTCATGTGATAATAGATTCAAGTAATTTGCATGGGAAGGAGGTAGTGGATAAACTATCTGCTTTATTCTTGAAATTTTGAAAAACACTATCTAAGTGCTCAAAATGGGGAGGTAGTTTCGCTTCATATTTATCAATTCTCTGTACACATCCCTGTACTTCTAGCATTACAAAAAGTCCCATTCAACTATCTGGCCCACTTGGGAAACTACTTAAAAGATGTTCGATTAAAAAGGAGTTTATGTCATATTCCCATATCTTTGGCTTCTCCATTTTTCTTGAACCTATAGGGAAGGGGAGAGCTCCAGGCTAATATTCTAAAGAATAGCTATCATTTTTTTTTCTACCGCTGTCTCTTCTAGTGTATGATTTTACTTATCTCTTTGAGACATTTCAGTAGCATAATTCCTATAAACATGGTTTTAACAGGACTTGGTTTTATACTTTACACTTGAAAGTGAATGTCTTTGAGCTCATTATGTCTTATTTAAGGTGTGAAACTTAAATAAGATGTAACTATGTGATTTTTCCATGTGATCCTGATACACAGTGACTCAAATCTGAAGTGACACACTGATATTGTCTGCAACATTGATCTTGAATAGTAAAACAATGAGAATGGAATATTTAGGGGAGGTTAATATACACAAGGCTTAGGGATTATAAAAGCTACATTTTCATGTATCAAAGCAAAATTATATTAACAGAAAAGGTCTTTGGACAGTCACAGGGTAGGGAAGTCATCTTATCTAAGTGACCATTATGCAGTACCCAAAAGTTATTTTGGTTTAATGATATTTTCTGTTGATCTGAGTAACAAAAATAACTCTATTGCGTTAGATCAAGAGCAAATTTCATTCTCATCAAATTACCATGGAAAGTTCATTATAAAAATATTGTTATAAACTCTTTTAATTCACAGTCTGAAACTATAATGCTAACCTTTCAATTTCTTATTAACAAGGAATTTGAAAGCCAGATCATCAGCAATTAAAAGGCTCTGTGGTGGACTACAGTGAGGGCTTGTGGTTCCCAAGTTCCTGAAGATAGATTGAGATCATAGTGTGGGTACTGAAAGGGAGGTATTTACCGTGTATAGGGTCCCAGACTCAGCAAGAATGTAACTGTATTAGCTGTACCTTCCCCCCCCCCCCCCGAATCCCAGCAAAGCAATAAGAGGTGAAGTAGCTGAGAAGGGTCAATGCCAGTGGCATGTGACTCTGGGATCTACTCAAAGAAGTCCGCAGGTTCATTTGTATATTTTTGATCTACACACCAGAGACTCAATAGTTAATTTTACTAAGATGCAGGTTTTATTTATTTCATTTTAACAGATGCAATAAAAGTTATTTAATCTTCACCATATGGCTCTCTTATGCTTTATATTATTTTATACATTTAAAATCTATAAAAATTGTGGGGGTAAAGAGAACATGATGTAAAATGTCAAATCTTCTCTTTTAGAGGTTAGAGTAGAAGATGGTTTTGTTTATTTGAGTTGTGCCACATAAATACCAATAGCCGAGGGTGGCATATAATATTTATGGAATAGTTCTGATTGTGTAACCTTACTTCTCTTCAGATGATTTATGCATAATTTACATTAAGAACTATCATATTGAGCTATACAAATTTTAACATTCTTGAAGTGTTTTTCGAGTGGTTACCTGAGTCAAAGGTAAAGTTGCATTATGTTGATTAATTTGTCTCAATTATACATCTCTCTTTCCACATTCTAGTAGATGGTAACATCTGCACTTACATATCCATGCACTTTTTTGGGGGAAGATTAGTTTAATGAAATATTTTGAGGGGATGAAGAAAAGGTTGATGGTTTGACTTTGTAAAAGGTTGAATCTATGTCTTCTACTTGGATAATCATAAGGGACATAAGCAAAATGAGAGGCTCTTTAACTCAGTGTTTCCTGGATAGATCCAACCTTTGGACGCTCTTTTCTTGTAACACCTTATTACAATCCCACTGAATTTTGAGACATGCTAGTTTAGCTAGCCAACACAATTGTATGAATTTGAATGTGTCTATGTCTTTTTCCTGAAATGAAGCTAAGTATATAAAGTAAGGTTTAGAAGGACTATATTCTTGTTTTCTTCAAAAAAATTGATTCCATCACATCTGACTTGGGAAGACTTATCACCAGAAAGCTTTCCTTTCTGGAATTCTGGCTTCTTTGCAAGGATTGGCCCACACCTCTAATTTTCTGGACTTTATAACTCACCTCAAGTCTATCATCTCAAGGTCATTCCCCTTCTCCTCTGAGAGATGGTGAGAAGTTGGGATAGGATCTCAAGCCTTTTGGAATTCTTACTTTTCCAAGCTAGTCTGTCTCTTCCCTCAAGCCTACCTTCCATTTCTTTTTACTATGGACTTTTATGGCTCATTTATCCAAAGCCTAATTCATTCTGTTCTTTCAGAACCTAATCCGCCCAAAGCTCCAGGTAGGTGAGAGGATAGATTTTTATTACCTCTTTCTAATTTAATACAGAGGGAAAGAAAAACAAAAAGTAAAATTTCATATTAGTCTGAAAATATTTAGATCATTATCTAATTGAAAAGGCATCATCTTGATTTATCTTTTATTTTTACAAGGTTTTATTCTGGGCTCTCTCTGTCTCTCATTTTATCTTTATCACTGTCCCCCTGGCCATTCAGCTCCAGTTAGATGTCCCTCCTCAAAATCACTTTCTGCTTCTGGGCCTTTGTCTTAGTTTTCCCATTTTTTTTTTTTTTTGTATCTTTCTTGCTATTTGCATTTACTGTTTCTTGAAGTTCAAGGTCTTAAATCAAGTGTTACCTATTTGGAAAATCATTCCCTAACTAACAGATCAAACTATCTAACCAGTTCCTTCCTCTATCCCTGCTGTATCTTAATTGTCTGCATAACACCTATTATTACTTGATACTTTTTTTTTTTGTCTCTCGCAACAAGAATCAATGTTTCAGGAGGGCTAGGCCATAACCTGCTTCGTTCTTCATTGCTTCCCTGCCATAACTATAACATCCTGCTGGTCTAGGGCCTAAGCTTCAGGGCTTACATTGCTTCCTAGTACCTAACACAATGCCAGGCATGTACAGATTCCACAGACAATTGCGATTGAATGACTGAGTCAATATTTGCCTTTTCATACCTACCATTTTCTTGGTTATCTCTTGATCTTTTTTTATTGGAAACTCAGCCACCCTTAGCAGGTCATTACCTACATTGTTTCAACCTCCTCTCTCCACTCTAACGACTCTAACCATCCCATACAGAGCCCACCTTCCTTTTTCATCTCTAATACTGTGCTTCCTCTGAGTATCCCAAATAATATTTCAGATCTATTTCTATGACTCTACCTTGGAGACGGCATTCTTACCTAGACTTAAAACTTCAATGGCAAAAACTTTCTACTGACTCACCTTGGGAGTCTATAGCTTAATCTTATTGCTCACTTCTATGCTTTGCTGTTTTAGAGTTAGGAAAAATTTCCAGTTAAATTCTAACTTCCTTATTGTCCATTGTGTACTAATTCTGTGTCCTTAGAATGGGAATATCTTTAAGAGAGGAGGCATGCCATATCCTCATTTTATTTTCTAATAGCACCCAACACATTTCATAAATTTATTATATTTTAGCTGTTCAATAAATACATGTATGTCTATAGATAGAAAGTATATTTTGAAAAACATAGCACAGGTATTAATTAATGACCTTCGATGAACCATTTATATAATTTATTTATGTTACAAAAACTAGGAAGAAAGAGGTAAGTGGTAGATTCCTATTTTATATACCCATCCTTGCTTTAATAGGCTTTCTTTTGGTAGAGATATTTCTTATGATCTCTTTTTCCATGATTAAATATGTATATATATACATATTGATTAAATATGTATATATATACATATTGATTAAATATGTATATATATACATATTTATGTGTGTATGTGTGCATATGTGTGTATGAATTTTTAAATTATAAAAGAACTATGAGAATTACAGTCTTTTTATTGAAATTATAGAAATCACAAAATTTATATTATAGAAATTATAAAAGGACTATAAGAAAACTAAATCATATTGAGTGATAAAAATATAATTCATGGATATACTGTCTTAAATATTTTTGTCTTTAGTGTGGTGAAATTAGTAATTAGCACTACTTTGATGATGTAGGGGGAAAAACTATCTTTTAAACATGATTTGCTCTCTGTATTCAATTCTGTCCTTTTCTTAGATATAAAAATCTGTTGATAATTATTATTATCTAGAACTTAGTCATTTTGGTCATAAATTCAAAATTTGCCTAGTCTCAAAAAAAGTACTGAAAGAATCATTTCTGATTGTCTTACATGTGTAACACATCTATTGCTCTAAGTTACAAAGATTTCCTTAAGTTAAAACTCAACTCTATTTTATTACTAAAACAGAAGCAAGATAAATGACTTTATCTGTGGACTGTATAAAAGTAAAAATAACAGAAATGGAATCCAATAGCAGTAATGTGTTTTTCCCACTAAAATTTTATCTATGTAGTCATAGTTTATTTATACCTTTTAAAAAATCAGTCAGAAAAGGAATCTTGTCAGCAAAATTGGATTATAGCGACATCAACTGTTTACAACAGCAACCTTAGAACTTACACATTTTTGATGTATTTTCAGTGAACGTTACTTGGGAGGTAAAATGCTATTGTATAGTCATGTGAATTGATTTAAATATAATTGCTTTCTGTGAATTAAATTACCCATCAACAAAGCACAAACTCTATCTAAAACTTTCAAAGTATAAAATTCTATCAGTTGTGGTTGAAGATCAAATTTGAGGAAACTACTGCATATTATTTTTCTCATATTTAAATTTCAGTTTAGACTCAGTTTCTGAAAGAATATTTGTCTTTTTTTGGAAAAGCCCATCACTTTAATATACAAAGATGCAATATCTTCTCAAGCCAACATCAAGTGTGCTGTGAGCTTGTAATTTAGTGTTGAGAATTAAACACTAAATTGTGTGTGTGTGTGAACACACGTGCTCACATGCATGGGGTGGGGGGGTGGTTGGTAGGGGGATGGGATATAAAATGATTAAAATCTTTCACTCCATGTTCAAAATATTCAGACTAGTCAAGTTATCAGCTTTCAGTCCTTTCCTGTTCTAAGAACAAACATATCCTTAACTTCACTAGTTATACAGGTGAAGATTTTATATACACACATCACCATTGCCTTTTTGGAATGTGACTCTTATGCTAAACTTATCCCCTGACTTTCCATATATGGGTCAAATCATAAAAATATCCATTTCAGGGCAAGTCAGGTCAGAATCTCTGAGAGCTGTTGTACCGTCCTTTGTCCTTGTCAAATTATGATATTTTCATTCATTCTCCTTGTACAGATCAAGGAGAGAATCTTTACATGTAGATAAATTTACAGATTATTTTGCATTGGCTATTAAACTGAAGGGATTTATCACAGGTCATTCCATGATGGCCTGCCACCAGGTTGGAAGCTGTTTTCAATAAAAGGATTGGTTATTCAGTGTGTCCCTTGCAGCAATACAGAGCATCAGGTTGGAGCCTTCCCAGACACTCGTGCTATTTCAATTGTGACTTCATCACCTGCTTACATTGCTCTTTGCTGGAAGAAAGGGGTTGGGAGTAGATGGATCATTGCTTACAGAACTGGTTTCTACTCTTTCCTTTCTACCTTTTATTCTAAAACTTGAAAAGTGTGGCTTGGGGGGAGTGTGTCCTTGTATGTAAATGACACTACAGAACAGTTGTCCCAAAGAAAGTTCTGGGTTCAAACAGGTCCTGGGTGCATACATGTCTATTTCTTTGTTGGGGGTCATTTGCCAGTTGCTGGAATGATTTTGCATATTATCTAAGTTAACAAGCAGTACCAAAAAGCAAAACAAAACAAAAACACAACTAAACAAAACCAGAGCTTTGAGATATTAGAGTCATTTGGTACCTTTTCATTTCTTGTCTTGTTACCACAAAGAGAGAGGTGTAAGCTATTTCTCTTCAACTATATAAGGGGAAAAGTTATTTAAATTTGACATATTTTTAGGAAGACTGTACATCATGAGGTCACTTAAAAAATGTGTACACCTCATTTGCCCTTTTCTCTATCCTCAATTTTGTTCTCTCAATATTTTTTAGTTAATTGTGCATACTTGAAGTAGAATTTGATGTAGAATGATTTTTAACTTTTCCTTTGCATTATTATACCTGACACAAATGAGAAATCACTTTGAACTACAAGTGATATTTCGTATTTAATTCCTATGCTTTCCAATTATCCATTTTATTTATAGAAAAATGAAGACACTTAAAATATGTCCTTATTTTTTACAGCATTATTTCTGCTTACTGTGTTTTAGCCCATGTTTCCCTAGACAAACTATGACTGAGCTATACCAACCCTCAAATATCAATCCTCACTCTTCCTTTTCTCACTACCCACTACTACCCAACACATACACGCACGCATGCACACATGAACACACCAGATCAAGCTGATCACATCTTCCATGCTTGCTGGCTCTATCTTATTCCCAAAGCCTATTCTATTTCCACTATCATACCTGGTCCTCTCTGGCTGAACCCTTTCTTGGCACTCACATTAAGCTTCAAGTCTTTTATCAACTCCATGAAGGTTCTCTAAATAAGTTCTCCATCTGAATTCACAATCTGTAACATAGCACAGAATACTAAACTATATACTTGCTTTTAGGATTTGTTTAGCTGTTTTGCACCACACACTGTTTTCAGTATGTTGCCCACATCCCAAACTTTTTATGTTTCTTTTATAGCCCCCAAGGAATTTGATGCAAAAGTTTTAAAATACTAGTAAATATTATTTGATGATGATTCTTGCACACTTTCTAGCCTTTCTTTTGGATAGTTGTGTCACCAGGAATGAAGTCACTTTCCTTGTTGGGGCTCTGGAGCATTGCGTAATATGGTAGTTGGAACATAAGTAAAGGTCCTGATGTAGGAAAGGATGACTGGGAAGTTCTACTTGCAGGTGAGCAAGAAGCTCAGTCTTGACGAGGGAGGTAACTTATTACTTGGAGACCTCTGAGGATATTAATGATGAAAAGGAGTGGCCAGAGGAAAGACTTTCCCCTTCTCAATTGCAGCACTGTAACTAAGTGACTTCTGGCAGATCAAATGGACTATTTTGGGGATTCCTGCTCACCCATCTCCTCTGTGTTTTCAGAGCTGCTGTAGAGCTGTTAGAACAGTGAACTGATGCTTTTTGACTTGCCAAACAGTGGGAGCTTTCTATTTAAATAGTTATCCCTTAGAAGAGCTATATTAGGGAGCTCAAAGGAAAGGATTTAAGGGCCCACACAGAGTAGAGAGGCAGCAGATCAGCCACCTACTGGGCCCTTTTTCCTTGGAATGCTTCACACACTGTATTTGTAAGGCAGACCTGCCTCTTGCTCACTGAACTGTGTGGACTCACCTGCCCTTTTGTGTTTAGCAAACACATGGGAAGGGCCGCTCTTGGCTGCTGTCTAAGTTGTCTTTCCTTGCTCCAGGTAAGCAATGCCAAGCAGCAAGAGCACAGAGATCCAGGTATGCTGTTGGCACCTGGTGGGGCGGAGGGGGGGGGTGAAGTGATTTTAGGAAGAGATCTTTTAGGAGCAAGGAGACAATATATACTGATTCAACCCGTGGTCATTTTCCGAGAGACAGCTTGCTTGAGACAATGTCAGTAGACTGAAAAATCGAAGAAAGTAATCAGACTGGTTTTCACCAATCATCTATATAAAGCATCTATAGAATAAGACGCTTTTTAAAAAACTTCTATTAACAGGATTTGTTCAAATTGCAATTAGTCATACTACCAAATTTATCATTTTGATAATAAGGAAATCAGCTATATCAGGTAAGAAATCAGGATTATTACCCTAACTTTGAAGCACATAAGAACTTTATTCCATCACAAAATGATTTATTCTCTACTCTTGTTATTATAGCTTCTTCTTGTGTCCATACTACGGCAAACAGATCTATACCTAAGAAGATAAAGACGATATGAATTGGCGTTAGGAGACTCATGGTCTTGCTAGATAAAGGTCTTTTTTGAAATCTCATTGAAACCTGGCATTGAGAAGTAGGCCAGTAAATCGGCCTAGCTATCCAAACAGCCATCTCTTTTTGTATTATCATTAACCAGCTCTGGGGAAGGCGGCTAGTTCTTCTGCGGGCTGCCAGATTCCTCCATTGCATTTTGTTTCTTTTTTTATTGCATGTATACTATTATGAAACATTTTAAACATCATGAAAACATAGAAAAATTTGAAAAAAACCTCAGCATCCAGATTTAACAGATGTTTTATGTTGTGAAATCTCCAAATTTCTCTTCCAGTGAACGCACATTAACGATATAGTTACAGCAACTCTTTACAGTCCTTCTCTTTCAGTTTTGCTCCTTGTATACTTAATGATGTACAGGACTTACATCCTTCCAGAAGACAATGCCTTCCCTAATTCCAGGACCACACCCTGCCTTTCCTAATTTGCTAGGGGGAAAGAACAGCACTGCATTATGGGTGTTGAACTTAACTATGCCCCTAAAAATCTGGGTTCACTGTGATGCAAACAGTTTCCCCCTTGGGAAAGATGGGGGAGGGGCGTGTGCTTTTGGGAAACTGCAATCTTTAGCATAACAACATAAAGTGTGAAGGGGCCGTTTATGTCCCACCCAGAATATTCACAACCACTGTTTGATCTTAACCGTTTGCTCAGAGATGCCCTGACTAGTGATAATTATTTATTTTGCACTCTAGATTTTTTTTTCATTAAGACTCTGCCATTGATATTGCAATTGACTTTCTCATCTCTTGCTTATGGAGCTACAGAATCAGTAAAATGAAGTAAGGTAGATGAGTAACAGGCTGAAGATCACACTTTGGACTATGCTTATATTGTAGTGGATGCTCTAGTTTCCCACACCTTAGGATACATCGTATTCTCTTAGCTTTGTGACTTTCCAAATCAAAATTAGAACAAAGGATGAAGAAGTGGAAGTTGGTGCTTTGTGATCTGGGTATTGAATGTGTACCCACATCAAAAGATTTATGAACTGTGAATTTTAAGCAGTTCTCAGTTCAAAACTCTCTTTAACCAAATTGAAAAAAGCCAGTGGGGAGGGTGAGGTAAATGTTAGAGAAAATGGCCTTGACTGTTTAATCTAGTGTTAAATATAAAAACTGTAACTCAAGTAGGTTTAGCACTAAGAATCTTAAGCGTGGAAACCCTCCATTTTAAAGGACAAAATGAGCAGGTTGGGAGTATACCCTCATGATGGTAAGTATACCCAGATCTCCTCTGTTGTTCGCTAATGTAGCTCTTCTGAGGGATAGCAATTTAAATAGAAAGCTCTTACCGCTTGGGAAGCAAAAACATTAAGACATTGATTTAACTGCTTTATAAAATCTCCCATTTCATTCTGAATACAGTGCTAAAAAGTGAACAGTAATCTCGATGGTGAGAGCGGGGCCCACAGTCAACACCTATGCTCAGTCTGTGCTTTTTACACTTTCAGTTTCCATTTTCCTGAATCAATATTTACCAGGTGACAATCACAGCTTTCGTGGTTTCTGCTTTCTACCAGTTTTTCTGTTGTGGTGCTGGTTCTTTAGACTTTTAACCACTTCCCTTGCCTATAATGTCTATGCTCCCATCTTTTTTTTTTTTTTTTATGCATGGCCATGTAAATTGGACGTACCTTCTGGCATCAGTTGCACATTTGGAAACTTGGGATTTGTTATTGCATTTTGGCATTAAAAAAATCTTCCAGCACTCCCTTACGATATTGCATTGCATCATTTTCTTTGCTGCGTATAGATTACTTACTGCTGTTCAGCACACCACCACAAACTGTAATATAGAGACAACAAGTTCACTAGTCTGGGTAATGTGAGCTGGGCTGGGCTAGATGAATCTGATCTGCCTGAATCTGAACCATTTGCCTGTGGTTTCAGGTAGGTTGAGGGCTGGTTAATCTCAGATGTCATATCTGTGGGAGTTGTCTGGCTCTTGACTGGGTCAGGTGTCTCTCATCCTCCAATAGGCAGGCCTGGACTTGTTTTCCCACCGGTCAGGAGGTCCTGAGAAAAGAGTGAAAATGAGCATGCAAGGTCATTTGATCGCTAAGCTCAGAACAGACACATTGTGTCATCTGTAATCTCTTAGTGAAAATAAATCACAAGGTCACTCCAGATCCAAAGGGAGGGGAAAACTGACTCTGCTTGGTTAGTGAGAGGAAGTGCAAACTTACAAGGCAAAGGGTATAGATGCAGGAAAGAAATTGCAGTCTTTTGGCCATTTACCACATGTACTTAGCGTTTCCTATGATGAAGCCATCTCAAGTAATTTTCTTTCTGGGAGCAGCTGTTTTGGTATACAGGGAATATTGATCCATCATACTTATGAAGAAAATTGAAAATTATAATACTGAAAAGATTATTTAGGCATCATAGGTATTCGTGAGAATAAGAAATGCTGACACCGTAAGCAGAGGAGCCCTTTAAGTTCTTAAGTGAAGCATTTTTACTCTTCAAAGAATCAACAGTGCTATTGTTTTCATCAGATTAAAGCAATTTCAAGTCAAATGCAGAAAATTGCATGAAAAATATGATGCATTTGCTTATTCTGCATCACATGTGGACAAAATAAATAACTTGATGTAGAGTACAGATCATACATAGTCCTTTGAATTCACAGCTATGCAAACAGATCTCTATGTTTGATGAGGTTTCTTTCCCTCCAATTTTATCAATTTGCTTCTCATTTACATATCTGCACAATCATAGGAATACCGGGACATAGCTCCCTCCACCAAAACTCCAGTGACACATTCCTCTCACCTTCCCTCCCTCCCAGAGTAACTCCACCATTCCCTCTGGTTTCATTCATTTGTGGAATATTAATAACCAAAAACAAACAAGAAAAGTTATTAGACTGTAAAAAAAAATACTAGTTAGCAGATGAGTTTTATCTTTTTGTAAACTATAAGTTGCGACCTTCATTCTTGCCATATTTGCTTTAAAAAACCTACAATCTTTTCTTTCCATTCTTATTCTTTATCTTGTAGAAGAGGAAACCTACTTCCCCCCCTGCCTTTCTAGGTTCTTGGCTGAGACACCCTTTCTAGAAAAAAAAAAAAAAGCACATTTAATAACATCTATAACCTCCTTGTATACAGGAATACCAAGTAACTCCCCTAAATGGTTCAAGCCATAAACTTCAGTATCATCCTCTGCTTAAGACAAAAGATCTTGGGTGGAGGGTCCATGATGAAAGGTAGTTGGGAAAACACAGTAAATAAAGCTAGGGTTGTACACATTTAAGTCACTGCCTTTTCTACTGAAAAGTGTTTCTACAGATTTGTTCAGCCTTGACTTTAGAGATTTTCCTTTTCAATGTAAATGTCTCTTATGAAACAGTAATTTCTACTTGGTTTTTAGAGTTTCTTCTGTGTCTGCTTTTCTTAAAAATAATCATCTTACAATAATTCTTATGCCAAAGAGACATATTTTGGGGAAAGGGAACATATCCTGCTCCTTTCCAAATCATTACACATTTTTGGAAGTTTTTGCTAGCCAATGATAATTCCAGTGCTATTTCACCATAGAAAGACCAGCAAAAATAAATGTGGATATTAAGAGATACTTATTCTCATTTTGAAAAACCAAAATGCTTTACATGAGATTACTAAATAGTAAGTGCAATATTTTTGAAAGATGGGATTGTTTATGGGATATGAGTCTTTCATAACACAAGTTTACTAAGTATATACTGTGCTGACATGGTTTATTACAGCACATATAGGACACTGAATAGGAAAGTAGCACTTTTAGTACCATGGATAAGAGAAATGTATGTGAAGAGAACATATCCTTGTTTTTTGACTTTGCTTTACTATAGAAACATAATATAGACACACAAAATATGTGGCTTAAAGTGATTTCCATGCCTAGTGCTGTCTGAAACACCCAGTACTAGGAAACTTTATCTAAAGAGTCAAATTCATTTCAATAATCCAGTGGATTATTGAGTCACTGGAACTATCTGTGCAAAAGCTGACTGACTGTAGGAAACCTTACTATCAGCCTCCATTCTTATCTTCAGGAAAGATGCATATTAAAAGGATTGTTTTAAAAAAAAAGAAACAAAATTCAACAGGGTAAACTTTACAAATCTTACTGACTTTACTCAACTATTCATGAACCCAGCAGCAATCAGTCTAGTGAATAGAAAGGTGCTATCAGGATATGTACAAAGCAAAAGACATTTATATAGCAGAGAACAGTGCCAAGGGAATTAATAAAGGGGAAAAAGGTGGTTGGTTATAGCAAGTCACTTTCCTTGAGAGCATGGCTGTGGTCCAGCAGGCAATTTACCTAACTAGTGCTGATCAGGTGATTCTTGACTGATTTAAGATTGATTCTGGGAGAACAAGTCTCAGTTTGTTCAGGGACATAGCATAAGTGACTCCATTTGGGGCCTGCTGTCTTTCCCTCCCTCCCTCCCTCCCTCCC